>OZ022246.1:2531611-2576611 GCA_963978895.1 Erpobdella octoculata
GGAATTTCCCTTCTAGGTATCACTTTCGTATTATTGAACATTCGGGTTTTTTTTTCTGTCTTGCTGTGGACGGTTAAATCAGAAATCAGAAATCAGACAGATTCGATTTGATCAGTTTCAATTTGTAATTCAGTTCAGCAACTTGTTTCTTAGTTTCACATATAGTGACATGTATAATACATACGTTGATCGAATGTTTGCCGGTAAATTGAGATTTTACATTTTCAATATAACGAAATAGATCTTCGTAGTGTAAGTAGGTCATACGTAGTGTAAGTAGGTCATACGTAGTGTAAGTAGGTCATACGAAGTGTAAGTAGGTCATGCGAAGTGCAAGTAGGTCATGCGAAGTGTAAGTAGGTCATGCGTAGTGTAAGTAGGTCATGCGAAGTGTAAGTAGGTCATGCGAAGTGTAAGTAGGTCATGCGAAGTGTAAGTAGGTCATGCAAAGTGTAAGCAGGTCATACGAAAATAACTTGACTCGCCAATTCACAAAGTACGAATTATAACCGGTAATGAAAGTTTTAAAGTCTTGATACATATATTCTCATATGAATGTCAGTCTTGAAGTCATATTACATAGGTAAAGTCACGTTCCACTGAGTTGTGCAAAAATAATCCAACAAAAGCAGAAGAAAAATTAACAACAAATAAATAAATAAACAAATAAATAAACAGAAATAAATAAATTTTGAAGAAAAAGTTTTAATTGAAAATAAATAATTTAGAATCGTGACTGAGAATATTTCAACGACAGCAAATTATACTGAAAAACACATTTACCGTTTATTTCGATTTAGATTTATTTTATTTTATTTTTATATTTTATTTATTCAGAAAAAAAAACAAAAAAAACCGTGAAATTTGAATAATTGAATTCCGAGTATGAAAGAATAACGATACAAAGGAATGCAGAGAAGCTTTTGTTGCAGGTGCGGAAGTGGAGATCTTCTTCCTGCCTGGTCGAGTCTTCGTTAATGCGCTTAACAGCGAAACAAGTCGAAATTTAAGCTTTTTTTTCATCTTCTTTGAAAATTTCTTTAAAATAAAAATTAAACTGTCATAACAAAAAAAAAATAAATAAATAATAATGATGATGATTTATTTTTGGCGTTTTGAACTGCATCGTCAAGGGATGAATAAACAGTGGTAGTGATAAGACAGATCATGGTGGTTACTTACCACGCACACACACACACACTCATAGAGGAAAACGCCAAGTAAACGGGAGAGAGAGGGAGAGAGAGAGAGAGAGAGAGAAAGAAAGAAAGAGAGATAATGGAGTGAGAAAGTGAGAGAAAGATTGAATTTAAATTCAAATTTGACCCGAGGTATGTATGTAATACGTCAAAAATAACTTTTTTTATCTCTTCCGACGGTCTACGCCTAAGTCATCATTATCATAACTCGCGAATGAGTTCTTAACGGAAGTCGAACGTTTTCTGGGAATTTTTCCCACCTGAAGGGTTTTCCCACCTGATGGGTTTTCCCACCTGAAGGGTTTTGCACCTGATGGGTTTTCCCACTTTGTGGGTTTTTCCACCTGATGGGTTTTCCCACCTGATGGGTTTTTCCAACTAACCGATCCTACTCTGAAACGCTGTGGCTCACGTCGCCAAGCAATTTAAAATTTATTTTTTTAACTTCTTTGTTATTTTATTATTATTTGTATAATGATTATGATATTAATTGCTACTATTATTATTATTTTTATTATTATTATTATTATTATTATTATTATTATTATTATTATTATTATTATTATTATTATTATTATTATTATTATTATTATTATTATTATTATTATTATTATTATTATTATTATTATTATTATTATTATTATTATTATTATTATTATTATTATTATTATTATTATTATTATTATTATTATTATTATTATTATTATTATTATTGTTATTATCATTATCATCATCATTTTTATTATCATTTTTATTTAAAATATTCTATTTAAATAATTTTTATTTTTTATTTTTATTTCATTGTTATTAATGTTTTTATTTTGAATCTCCTCTAAGTATAATTATACAAGCCAGAGTGCATCAAAGTCTTGATTCTATAACCTATAACTGTATGATCTCCAACTCCAGTCCGTGTAGGGTCTAATGAAACGAGACTAATTGGGAATTAGAAAAAAGATTCCTGCTTTGTTTTCAGCATGTTGACATGGGTCAGCGTCTCATTTGGTCTCTTCTTAATTTTGTTTTCTGTCTCATTTAAGAAGAAATATAACGTCGGCGTTTTATTATCTGATTTGAAAAAGTACCTAATACTTAGATTTACGTTACATATGTTTTAATTGCAATAGAAACAATTATGATTACAGTTTTGCAGTGTTTACTTTAATCCTAATTTTTTTTATACAAACTCAGAAATTTAGAATAACTTCTGTCAACAGGTTACAATTATTTCACGGAATACTTCACAGAACAAAACGCTTAAATAAATGTACTTATATTTATACATTTAAGCGTTGAATATGTTTATTATATATTTACATGCTTAAGTGTTTTATATCGTATCTCCTTCATTAGCCAGCAGCAACAAAAAAACGGTTTTCACGCGTTTGAAAAAATACAACGAAAGAATGCGTTGTTATCTAATCGAATAAATTAAATACAAATTAAAAAAAATTGCAATCTATGTAAATTTTGAACAAAACGATTTTATTTTATTTTATTTTAAATTAACCCAGCCAGTGCGAGACTTCAATTATGCTGACAAGTTTACAAGTTTCGCCGTCCAATTAAATTCCATCAAATCTTTACGTGGCGACATTTTCTTCCTCATTTATTTATTTATTTATTTTCTTCCAAATCCTCCTAAATCGAATTTAAAAAAAAGTTAAATAACTTAAAACATAACACATAAACAAACACGCAATCAAAATAACAGCAATGGTTCTTCTTATATTTATGTGTGTATGTGTACGTTTGTGTGTGTGTCTGTGTTGTGTGTGTTTGTGTATGTGTGTGTGTGTCTGTGTATGTGCGTGTGCGTGTGTGCTTGTGCGTGTGTGTGCTTGTGTATGTGTGTGTGTGTGTGTGTGTGTGTGTGTGTGTGTGTGTGTGTGTGTGTGTGTGTGTGTGTGTGTGTGTGTGTGTGTGTGTGTGTGTGACAGCTGATTGATATTGTACCGACTGCATTGCATTCTGACTTCTTAATGTAGCAGCTCCTGATAATGATGATGATGATGATGAAGACGTGAACAATAACGCAGTAATTTTATTATTAATAATATAAATAATATGATTATAATTATAATTATCTTCATTATTATTATATTAATCAGTTATTTTATAAAAAAAAAAATGCACAAGACATTACAAAACACATTCGATCGAACGATAACCCAAGGACGATAAAAAAAGTATAAAATTCAAGTTTAAAAAAAGAAAAGAAAAGTTGAGACTTTAAGAAGAAAGAAAAAAAAATCTGTTCGCTCATTACAGCGTGTAGTTTGTCTTTAATAAAAATTGACGCGCTTCAATTGGAAGCTTTTAAGGAAAAAAGCATTTACGGTCTTCACTGCAATTTTTTTTTTTTACTTGATGGAAGATTTTCGGGGGCGGAATTAAGGATGATAGGTAGGGTGGTGAGAATCCGCGGGTGGTGGTGGGTGGGTAATTTACAAATGCTGTTTCGAAGGGTCAGTCCACGGTGCAGTAAAAAAAAGAGCAGGGGGGGGTGTTCTTCGAAGCACGCGGGAGAGTTGCGAATGTTTCAGATTCCTTTCTTATCACAGAGAAAATGCAATCAATCTGTTCAAAATTTCTTCTAGAAAATTTTCAAACTCCTTTTTGACGGGATTCTGGGTTTCGTAAGCTTTTGAAAAAAATATTTTTTTAATGTTTTTCGTTTTCTCGTACAACAACAAAAAAAGAACTAAATCTGTGAGCTTATAAGTATACATAAATGAAGAACCTTGCGTTTAGGTCTGCAAGTTGGTGGTCATGGTGATGGATTGCCTTGACAACCAGCTGAAGTACTGGCCGTATCAATTACGATTATTCAGTCGCTTTTTCTCACTTCTCGTGAGTCTAGAAGACAAGTTTTAATATTTATTTTTATTTTTTAAATGCGGATTTCCATCGTGATCCGGAGCACGCACATCTCTTTTCCAAAATGGCCGCTACCAGTTATGAACAAAGAGAAATTCGAAATTATTTGGAAAATTCAGATTTCGCCATTTTCATTTTTGCCACCTCTCTCTCTCTCTCTTTCTCTCTATCTCTCTCTCTCTCTTTTCTCTTTCTTTCTAATCATTAACATTTCACTTATCTCCATCTTCTTATCAATATTTCGAACCACCTTCTTCAGACAGGAATATTACATCAAATTTGATTAGCAAACCATGAGCTTTCTTTCAACAGTAGCACATGCAAATTTATTTTCTCTTTTTCTTTTTCTTCTAGTTTTATTCATTTTTTTATTTAATTTATCAATTTTATTGATTTTTAATAGCGTCGAAATAATGGAAAACAGATCTCAGAATTATGAAGTAGGCGCCCCTGAAGTGCTTGTTCATAGCGCCGTAGATGAACGGGTTGAGACAGGAGCCGGCCCAGAAGCACAGGGAGGTCACGATGTACCAGTTCCTGTTCCAGACGCCCCGGCTGTCCACCAGCCTGAGGATGGAGTAGGGCAGGTAGGTGAACGTGAACGCTAAGAATATGACGAGAATGATCTGCGTCGACCTCCTCCGTCTGTTGCCGGAACGTGCTACGTTGGCAGACCGGGATTGTACCTCGTTGGAGACCTCCGCTTCCGATAGATGTTTGACGACGTGGCATACGAAGTTTTTTCCGGCTTTTTTCTTGAACATCATCGTCTTCCTGTCGCTGCTCCGATGATGATTATGGCGTGGACTTTCCGTGAAGGAAGCCGCATCAAGTAGCCCGCTGTCGCTCGGAGTCAGCCTGGCGAGAGGAGAATCGCTGGGAACTGTCAGCTCGTTCGGGTAGACGCTAGAGGATTTTTGGCTTTGGTGCGACTGGACGACGACATTGAGCGGCGGTCCGTCTCTCGTACGGTTTGTAGAATGTTCGTTTTTGAGACATGAAACTGTACCGCTGCGATGCCAGAACATAGGATCGGAGAACTCGACCAATTTAGAGTTGTTGTTGTTGTTGGCGCCAATCGGGACTGTAATACTGGCGCCACTCTGAAGATCGTACGAAGGTTCTGAGTGATACTCCCGACGTTCTTGCAAGTTTTTTTCGAAATTTTTCAAACTTTTCACGATGATGTTGAAATTAATTTTCTTAACCGATTTTTTCACATCACACCTGTCTTGTTTTATGGAACAGGGGGCACTCGGAGAGTCAGGTGGGTTTGTGGCCGCCGTCTTGAAGTGTTTTCTCTCCAGATCGTCCCCCACCTCGTAGGCTCTGAGCAGGAAAGATTTTTTACGAAAACACTCTGGAATAGCGTACAACTCCGGACAGCTGTAGCTGCATTTATGAAGCAACTCGTTGCGTTTCGAGAGTCGTCGCAATTTCTTGCCTCTCCGTTTTTGAATATTATGAAAACATTTAAAATTAGAGATTTTTCTACATGGAATTTGGAGGTTGGGAGAGAATGTAGCCAGCTGGTGGTTTTCATTTCTGAATGTCAGTTTGGAAGATGTATTCTGATTCCGATCGCGAGCATCGAGGACCGTCTTAGCATCTGCGGCGGAGTTCAAGGCCGATTCGCTGGCGTTGTTGTGTATCTCGATGTTCGGCACGATGGATAAGTCTTCGAAGTGGTAGGAATGTCGAGACTGGAAGCAGCGCCGGTGAAACCGAGGCAGTGCCAGACGCGAACGGCTCCTGTAATAATGCTGACGACTCTGAGGCTCGACAACTTCAAGGGCAGAACCCCCCTCCGGCAGTTGAAACGGACTGTGACTGTTCTGCTGCAGTTGACATTTATTCGCGTAAGATTTTAACCTGCTGGAGCTCTTTTTCGTCTTGATCCAAATGAGAGTGTAACACACGAAAACCACAATACAGGGTATCACAAATCCGAAGGTAGAAACGATATCCCACGTAGCTTTCGATTTCGGCCGAACGTATGTGCACCTGGACATCTGGTCGGTGTAGTTGACAGTTTCCTGCCATTCCATGGCCGCTGGAGTGACCGAGGCAGTGGCCAGTACCCATGCGACGACTATCTGTAGGATCAAAACCCAGGCCTGTGATACTTTACGATACATGGACGTCTGTACAACCAGGAAATATCTGAAATTTAATTAGAATGTGTTTCAATTCCGCGCTGAATTACTTTTTCTAATTAATTTATCTCTCTCAAGCGAAAGTCTTTGGTGATTGGTTCGATTTATTTAGTGGCTGGTTTATGTGTCGCTTAATAAAAGCATTCAGCCAATTCAGACATGACTCTAACAGCTATTTAAAACAGATTGTTTATTATTTCAGACATTTTCAGAAGATAAATTTTAAAAAGCACTATATCACATTTCAAAGTTACTGAATACTTTATTCTTACTAGTGAAATCACAGATGTTTTTAATTTTAAGATTATTTGATTGAATATAATTGATTTGCTCTTGCACGAATAACTTGTATAGGTACAGTTAAACGGCTAACCAACCTGTTTAGCGCTATGAGAGCCACGTGTAGACTCGAGCACATTATGAGCACAGTGGCTATGAACGTCATCACCCGGCAGAATCTCAGACTGAATCTCCACTCCCTGTGCCAGTAACTGATGGCGTAGAACGGCATTATTGCTATGTTGAATATCAGGTCCGTTGCCGACAGAGAAGCTATGAAGACGTTGTAAGGCTTTTTCAGACCGGGGAACTTCACCATGACGATCAGCACCAGCAGGTTGCCGATGGCGCCGAAGACTATCATCAGCACGGCCACGAGAGCCCCGATCCGGCCCATGATGTTGTTCGGATCGTAGACCGTCCGAGACGTTGATACTGAAGCCGCCATTGTCGCTGAAGCTGTTGTTGTGGTGATTGCTGTCGCGTTCCCGAATTCAAGCGTCGCAGTGACGTTGTCTGTCGCTCGAGCCGCGGCGGCGACGAAAGATGGTAGCGGCAGCTGCAGCAATACTATCAGACAGTAGGCTAAAAACTGCTTAAATGAGTAGGTCTGAAACTGACCAGTGTGACCCATGACGTCGTGACCTCTGACTGTGGTTGTCGCAATCGCTGCTGAAGTTGGTGGCCGCAGCAGCAACTTTACCTAGAAGATGAAATCTAAAAATAGAAACAGTCTGTTCTAAAAAAAAACTTGGATTAGTAACTGCTTTGTTCTTTCTGCTACAATAAAACTTCACTGATATGATCAGTGTATTTCTACTGCCATCTCTCTCTCTCTCTTTCTCTCACTCTCTCTCTTTTTCTGTCTCTCTCTCTCTCTTTATTTCTCTTATTCCCTTTTTTCTTTTCTCTTTCTTCTCTCTATTTTTCTATTTTTCTTTTTTTTCTCTTATTTCACTTTTTCTCGTTTTCTCTTGTCCACTGTTTTCCTTCTCCTACATATGTTTCTGTGTACATATTTCAGCCGATTTATTATCTTTTTTGTTTTTATTATAAAAAAATTGGCATCCACATCCTTATGTCTTCCAAGCAACAACAAAAATAGTAAAAAGTTTGTAAACATTGAAAAAATATTTATAGATATGAAAGCCGAGCAAGTTAAAAAGAAAACATCTAAACATTGTTTAAAAATAGAACACCAGAACACACAGACACACACAGACACATATACACACACACAAACACATACACACATTTTTAGTCTTAAAACACCTGGTGTAAAGGACTATAAACTATTATAAAAAAAAAAAAAAAAAAAAAAAAAAAATACACACATTCATGTACATACACATATCTGTTAATAGTTAGATAACATGTGATGGATATGCATATGCATATATGCACAAATGCACAATGTATGCAGCTATTTTTATTTCAACCGACTCATCAAAAGCATAATAGCCTTCAAAAGTGCTCCGGATATATTTTGAAAGTTTGTCTGCATATGCTCGTACCTCGTACTAACATAGTCCATGTGTTTATTATTATTATTATTATTATTAATCATAATCGGTTTATGGATAAAATATGTGTGTTAAATATGAAATAAAATATAATATTAACAATTTGTTAATATTAAATATAGGCGGTCATGTACTCGCATTAATTTCTCCTTCGAGTGAAATTTTAAGCATTATTATAAAATCAGTTTCAAAATGTTCTATTGCGGTTTTGAAATTAATCTAAAAATAGGAACCTATCAGACAATAATAGCAAGTTTCTCTTCAATCGGCCAAGCGCTCTTGTCTTTCGTCCTTTCGACGGTTGGGTTACAAGGAGCACCTTTATTGGATTGAATTCAGCAGACGGAGAAGATGATCTTCGATAACAGAAATCTTCTTCTATATCGAAGCGAATTAATGTTTCAAAGTCCACATAGCATTAATCAACATAAGCGGTCAGAAAAATGCGGCTTACCGAGACAGACAGACAGACAGACAATTAAACAGGTAAACATACCGTAGACCGACAGACAGACAGACAATTAAGCAGGTAAACATACCGCAGACAGACGGACAGATAGACAATCGGACAGGTAAACGTACGCAAACGTACAGACAGACATATATATATATATATATATATATATATATATATATATATATATCTAGAAGGACAGGTAGACAAAGAGACAGATAACAGGCGGACAAATATTGACAGGCAGATAGACAAACGGACAGATGTACAAACAAGCATGGAACAAACGAACATAGAAACAAACAGGCCAATATGAAAATAAACGGAGATATGAACAAATGGACAATTAGAAAGACATATCTAGACAGACAGATAGAGTGACGGGCGGACAGATAGACTTGTGTAAAACTCATTAAACAAAACACCATTAATTAGTGCCCTCAACGGAGAGGGGTGGTCTGGGGAAAAAAGTGGGGCACACGCAGAGAGAGGCTATAAGGACGACTTCAAACACTTCAACTTTTAAATTCTTTTTAAAGAAATATTATCGATTTGAATAGCTGGTAGTGGAGGAATGGTGCAATAGTATGTATCTCGATAAAAAAAAGGATGATGGAGAAGAAAAAATGAGGATGAAATCCCCTGGTCAGAGTCAGGTTAAAAATCAATAACAAAAGCCCCCTGTTTGTTATTTTGTGTTTGATATACCCTTATACAAAAAGTCTGCTGTGAGAGAGCCGTCATAATCAAATTTTTAATTTTTCAAAAAGATCTGCAACTCAAATTCGTAACAGTTAAACAGTCTGACACAGTAGAATTTAGTTATACTGCGCTAGAGGTCGCATGCCGAAAAGTTCGAGATTTTCCTGTTACTGTCTGACTGACAGTTATTTGTCTGGTTATTTGGCTTCGTGTCTGAAATTATTTTTTCCAAAAAAATATAATTTTCTGTGCTTTTGAGTTACATAAACGTCACACTAAAAAATCGCCTTTCCTAGGGATAAACCTAACTCTAAAAAATGTTGGTGCCTTTAAAAAAAGTAATTTCATCTAATTGAATCTAAAAACCATGCAAAAAACTTATAAACATTAGCTTCATATAAATATAAATACTTATATGCAGTAGGGATCCTTTAATGTGATTATTAGCCATTAGAATCAGCCACATTATCGGATAAATTAAGTTAAAAATCGATACAAAACAATGGAATGGTAACTCGATGTCGATTCCCAGTTATCAGAATCTCGGCTCTTATACATATTGGAATCAATTTTCGCTGAACAAATGTTACCGCAATAAGCGGCGCCTATTCCGTATATTAAAGATATTCGCTTTTTTAGGATGGCACAGTAGTATAACGACAGTAATATTGTTTTCGTCTATTTAAATAAATTAAATTAAAATAAACCGAAAAAAAACAAAAAAAAATAATTTAAAAAAATAACAGAAAAAAAAACAGAATTTTTTTTATTATCTTGAAAAACTGGTGTTAATTATAAAAAAAAACTAAACCTAACTCGTCTTTAGACGTATTGATTTCAGCCTTTAAAACTATAATATTCCTACAAGTTTGCAATTTCGAATCTTATTTTAGTTATTTATTATAGTTTATTATAACTTATTATTTACGCTCCTAATATCGGCTGGTTAATTCCTCCGTAATTAAAATAAAATGATTATTTATATTTCAATGCTATGCGTTCTTATCTTTTCATGTTTGATTAATAAACCATAGAAGGATATATAAATGAATACAAATTTAAACATGTAAATCATACCTCCAACTCTTCCTTCAATGTTATCAAATTTTAATTTCGCTAGGACAAAGAACCGTAAATTACACGGCCACCATCCTCGTTCCTTGAATTATATACCCGCGTACTTACATATCAACGTATCGATATGTTTTATAGAATTTATGGATACATCTTCTCGCTTTCCAATGCTTATTTGATTGAGAAGAACGTCTATAAATAGCATGGGTAATTTTGTACCTCGGGACTCAGGTATACTTCGTCCGCGGTTTTGCTTTTGCGCAAATATATATATATATATATATATATATATATATATATATATATATATATATATATATATATATTATATTATATTATATATATATATATATATATATATTATATTATATTATATGTATATATATATATAATATATATATATATATATACACGTATGTATGTATGTATGTATGTATGTATGTATGTATGTATGTATGTATGTATGTATGTATGTATGTATGTATGTATGTATGTATGTATGTATATATGTATGTATTGTGGTGTGTGTGTTTCAGTCTCTGTGTGTGTGTGAATGAGCAGATGCCTGTGAGTTTGCGTATACTCGGTGTTTATCTTTCTTATTGAAACTTCTTGATGTGTCACACGTGCATCTTAACATGGAAACGAGAATCTATTTATTGTCTGAATATCTCTGCGTGATAATTTTGAAAAAATTCGTTATTTTAAAAAATATTACGTGGCACTAAGTAAGGTATACAGGATCGAGAGGGTTTATTAACCCCACAAGAGGGCGTTCAGGTAAAGAAATCATTATCAGTCCCTCAAAAATTGTAGGGGCAACCTTCTATTAGAAAAAAAACGCAAAGCATTTAAAATGAAACACTGGATAATTCTTCTGACAGTTTGGTACCCCGGGCTCACGGGGACTGGGGTACCCCGGGCTCACGGGGACTGGTGTCGCTACCTGCTCTCCATCTCTTACCAGTATATATATACTGGTAGTTTCTTTCCGCTATATAAGTAGTTGAGGACTTTAATTTGTTCAGTTATACACGTATGTATAATCGATTTTATTTATGACTTCAATATTAATATTTCGATTAAAAAATCCCCAAAATTTTGATTCGAAGCTGCCCAAAAAAAAATGAAATTAGCAGTAAATAATCGTGAAGTGAATGATGATTGATGATCTTTGGCTTTGTATATCATCAACCTTGACCTTGAGGGGTTGAAACATTTTGTATGCGATCATAAATACTGCGTTGTTAAATATACAAATACACATTCATAAACAAGAAATAAATATTACTAAATATGCATTTCGTTACTATGGAAACGAATATTGCCTTTGAGTTAAGTTTACTATAAATTGAATTAAAAAACACAACTTTTTTTATTATCTTTAGAATAATTTTCAAACAAAAGAAGAAGTCTTTACAGAGAAACTTCTTCTGTAAAAGATTTCATAGGTTCCATTCATTCAACCAGACGTCGTCATATCTCGACTGCACCGACGTGATGGAGACTGATGTTGTCCACTGGGAGGATTTTTTAAATCATCATCATCATCATCATCATCATCATCATCGGGTGGAAAATAGGGTTACTTGGTTTTTAAAGTAACTGCTATTCAAAAACTGTAAATGCTACAAAAGTAAAATTGGTATTTAGTTTCTACTCTAAAAATAATGATATACGTGTTTCACCATTTTTTGAAAAATTGGTTTCCAGGACCTCAAATGTGAAGTGGAAAAAGGGTTATTTGATTTTAAAATAACTGCTACTCAAAATCTGTAAGTGCTACAGATGTGAAAATTAGTATTTTGAGGTTTGTGCCGGTTAAAAGTAGATGAGTTCAGTTTATCACCGGACGGACGGGCCAAGCCGTTATTTCAGGGTCTTCATACGGCCCTGCCCAAACCTTAAATCAAGGTGGGACGGGCCGAGATTTTTAACCAAGTATATAGACATTTTAGTGATTTTAGGTTGTTCAGACGGGCCGGGCTAAACATGAAGTCAAGGTGGGACGGGCCGACGTTTTTCATCAAGTATATAGAACTTCTAGGCCTGTAAAAAATATTAGACGGGCCGTGCCGGGCCAGGAATTTCGGTTTTTGAAACGGGCTGGGCCAGGCTGTCGACGGGCCGAGGCGAGACCTAAAAAAATTGATCCGTGCAGTACTCTACTATGTATGCACGGTTCAAATTCTCTAATTTCAAGCGAGCGAAGCCGCTACGGGCACTGCTAGTATATATATATATATATATATATATATATATATATATATATATATATATATATATATATATATATATATATATATATTAATACAAGTTTGTAGAAAGATAAAGCGCCATTTGGCAGAAGCCAGTTTCCTAACCACCCCCTATATTTTTCGAAACCACTTCTGTGAAAAACTGGTTTTTGCCAAATGGCGCTCTATCTTTCTACGAGCCGGTATTAAAAAAATGATGGCTAGAAGTCTCAGTCTTTCGGAGCTACTTAACATTAGACTAGGAATCGAACCCACGTGTCTACGTATATATATACGTTATATATATATATATATACTTAACATATATAAACTAGGAATCGAACCCACGTGTCTACGGCAACACCGCCTCGCCTAAATGCAAGCGCTCTTACCAACTGAGCCACCGACCATCACCAAAAAATGATGGCTCAGAACTCCTTACTTCGGCTCGACAGCTAGTCTGCTGCCAGATAAATAAATTTCTTATGATGGGAAACATTGCGTTGAAATGTTGCAAGAGCCTACAAATAGGATGACTAACTGTCATATATATATATATATATATATATATATATATATATATATATATATATATATATATATATATATATATATATATTCTTTCAGGCACGCGCTATTAAAGACAATAGACCATTTTGCGTTTATTATTTTTTTCGACAGACATTCTAAATTTTTCAAACTACATACATTCTTTGATTCAACTCGGGCTAACGGACCGTTTCGACTAAAATTGTCATCCTCAGAGCCCATTTAAAATTTAAACCAAACGTCGACGCAAGAAACGATACAATGAAATAAACAATAAAACCAGGTAGAGCGTACCTACCCTAGATATTAGAATATCGTAAAAGGAACTGAGATAAAATAATAAAAATAATAAAAATATGTATTAAGAAAGTTCAAATAATTTAAAAATAAAAGAGTATGTACAAGAATATTGCTATGGTCGTAATTTGCTTATAGAAGAATACAATGTAAAATTACAATCATGAACATGTTATTTTTTTCTTATTGTTATATTACCACTATAAAGTAGAATAGGCAATTCAACAGGTTTGTCATCTCCCGGCGGGATTTCACATTGGTCCCCTTATATATATATATACCTTGATTAAAAAGTCAATTGAGTTTATCGATAGTGGCATCAACAAATGTAAACAAATATTAGCTAAAGAAAAAGAAAAAAACCAATTTATTCAGAAAGATTTTTTCAACGTTTTGATGCAAACTTGTTCGCGTTTTTATTTAATAAAACAATAAAGCAATAATTTAAACTAGAGACCGTTCGAATTAAGATGATGATTATGGTTATGAAAATATGCTTCGTGTTTTACTGTGAACATGCAAGTCATGCAGGGCCGCCGAGAAACAATTCATCATTGTCGTCATCATCATCGTCATCGTCTTCATCATCATCACCATCTAAGAATAACTGATTTTCTTAACAAATAATTAAAAGTAAACTTAACCAATCAGTGTAATTGGTATTTTTTAAATATGTACCTGCTGACGTTTCAGCCAATCGAGTGATCCGTGGGACTGACCTGCCACTGTGCTCTTGACTGAAAAAAAGCTAAAACGAAGAATCTGGAAGACATCTTCCTCTTCAAAGAAACTTTTGAAACAAATTATTTGTCGCTAATCTTTCACAGATTAATTTTCTTTAATTATGCCCAACAAAAAAGATACAAAAAACATGCTTAATATTTTCTTTATACTTTTATATTTTTGTAGCTCAGGTGATAAGGCGGAAAAAAGCTAGAGCACAATACATACATACGCTCTTACCGACTAAGCTACATAATTACATACCATACCCAAAAATGGATGGCTAATAGCCTCCGCTGTTTGAATATATATATATATATATATATATATATATATATATATATATATATATATATATATATATATATATATATATATATATATATATATATATATATATATATATATATATATATATATATATATATATATATATATATATATATGTGTGTGTGTGTGTGTGTGTATTTGTGTTTGTATATGTGTGTATGCGTGTGCTAAGATATATCTGTGTGTCAGCATGTACCTGTATGAGCATAAATGTATGTTTGTGTATGTCTATAAAAACACTCTTAGCGGCAATCAGAAAAGTTTTTTTACCTTGCAAGAGACACATAAGATAGGAAGCCGTTGATACGATAGGCAATTCGTAGACACGGGGTTCTCTTCTTCTTCTTCTTCTTCTTCTTCTTCTTCTTCTTCTTCTTCTTCTTCTTCTTCTTCTTCTTCTTCTTCTTCTTCTTCTTCTTTTTCTTCTTCTTCTTCTTCTTCTTCTTCATCCTCCTCCTCCTTCTTGATACATCTGATGCATCAAACGCTTTCAATTAGGATCCGCTAATTACATCCGTCCCAGCCTACCTACCTATTGGAGTTTTATTTTTTTATTTAATTCGCTTTTGTTCAAAACAATTTTTTCGTGCGCTTTCTCGATACACAAAATTTCAATTTGTTTTTTTTTGCATTCGAACGGAACTTTTTGAAGCTGAAAATTTTAGCATAGCTTCATATTAGATGACAATACATAATTCAATTAAAAAAAGTTTCTGTTGAAAAACTCGTTTTTTCCTTTACTTGTTTTGTTTTAAAACCTATATATAATTAAAATCTCGTTTTCAAAAAAGTCAAGTTAAGTAAAAGTATGTTAATTATGTTAATTAAATGTCTGAATATGTTAAATAAAATCATTTATCTTGAAGCCAGTTTTGTTTTGATAACGAAGAGTCGTTTAAGCTAATTTTGATTGCCGTAAAAAGGTGCTTACAGTTTAAATGACATTGAAGTGTTGTTAAACTTCGATGATACTTGAATTCTTTCGAACAATATTTACAAATTACTATTTTTTAGAATCGTCTTTAAAACTATATGCTCCGTTAAGCACGTTTGAAGATAATTTTAAAATATAAAAATGAGATTATGTATGTATGTATATCCAGATGTCCTTTATGCATTGCTACATCATTCATCCGAGCGGAAACGGGAAATTAAGAGGAAACGAAAAGCAACTGAGAGCGGAAGAGCGAGCGGAAAAGGTAAAGTGACCAAGAGCGGGAAATCGTCCGGGATCGGAAAAGCGACCGGGAGCGGGAAAGCAAACGAAAGCGAGAAAACGGCCGGGAGCGGGAAAGCGACCTGGATTAAGAAAGAACCGGGAGTGGGAAAGCGACCGAAAGCGGGAGAGCAAGCGGGGAAGGAAACGGGAGCGAGAGAGACAAACATTAGAAAAACCTCTAAAAATTCCGGGCAATACCGGGTACCTCGCTAGTTTTAAAATACAATTTATACAACCGAACGAACAGGTAAATAAACACGCGAGTACGAACTTTTTTTGCTTCGCAATGTCTCGCAAGACATTAAAATCAGAAAATATCATGTTGGAAGAACAAAACTTGGAGTCTTTGGCTGAAAAGTTGAAGAACAAATTGTTGCCAACTCTTATAGTAGAACTCAGGGAATTCATTAACGAGGCGATAATGAGGACTGTAACTGAGGCAGTTAAAACTGAAATCAAACCATACGTCAAAGAATTGAATAGAGTTAGTGAAGAGAACAAGTTTTTGAGCCTCAGAGTTGAGCAGTTGGAGGCCCAGTCAAGAGCAAATAACCTTGTAATTCATGGTTTGCCGGAGTCAACCTATGCAGAGGCCTCAACAAATGCTGAGGCGGATAATACTCAAAAAGCTCCTTCACGAAGAGATACAATTCAATGTATCTTGAAATGCTGCAACTCAAAACTCGGTGTCGCCGTCTCTGAAAATGATATCTCCGCCGGATTTAGAATACCAGGCATCAAAAATGCGCCCCGTCCAATTGTTGTTACCTTTACTTCGAAGTCCATTAGAGACAAGCAGTGTTATTTCCATTCACTAAATAATTTCCATTCCTATTCTAATTCCATTATTTTTTTTCAAATAATTTCCATTCCAATTCTAATTCCATTATTTTTTTTAAAATAATTTCCATTCCAATTCTAATTCCATTATTTTTTTTCAAATAATTCCTATTTCAATTCTAATTCCATTTTAATTTCAATAATTTCCATTCAATTCTAATTACCATTGCTAAAATGATTTCTATTTCTATTCTATTTCCATTATCATTTCAAAAATTATTTTCTAATTCCATTATTAAAAATAACAGTCACTATATTCGTTCCTTTAAAAAACCCTTTAAAGATAATAATACATAGTAACAACAACAAGCTATCAAACATTTATTGTTATAAATAAACCAAACATCCAAAAATAACCAGAGCAAAATGCAAATAATTAATCGGTCAAAATGAATTAAGTTTCAGAAAGGCTCTCATCTCTAAGGACTGTTGCATTCTGTTGCGTCGCCCTGCAGTCAAGATGCCACAAAGAGAGAATATCCGCTCCACGTAGGCTTGAGAAGCTGGAGCTGACAATAAATCTTGGGCTAGCTCATACAGTTTGCTGTAACGTGATGTTTTTTGCTTCCAAAAATCCAGTGCATCATTACGCTCATCTTCTACAATATCAGCTATGTAGTTGTTCAGCTGATAATGCACTGCATCTTTTTCACTTATACTGCTAATGCCAGCACAAGTTCTAAGTCGATTAGACTGAATTTTATTGTTTAAAAATTTAAACTTTTTTAATGATGTTGGAGTTAACACCATAGGGGATGCAGATGCAGAATCCGACACATAAACTTCCTGCACTGAACTTTCCTCGTTTTCACAAACGGTGATTATGTAAGCTTTAGCAGCACGCAGCAGCTCTACATATTCCGGGGACATAATTGCTTGTGCCATCGTCGGATCAAGCAGACATGCGGCCGCTGGAATCGGATTAAAGTTTTCCGTATTCGGGTCTAGAAGTGTGGCGAACCGGTAACGGAGATCATCCAGCATTTTTGATGTTAGTGCTTTTGCAGATGTGTGCTGCTGCAGATGACACTCCAGGTTTAAAATGCAAGGAATTAAACTCGAGAGAGACTGTGCGTCACTCTGTAGAATATCTGTTTGAACAGCAAAGGGTTCGAGTAGCGTTGACACTTCTTGCAGCTTCACCCAGTCACTAGCCAGAAGCGAGTCTATTGACATTTCACATAAAACGTTGTTGACGTCATGCTTGATCGTAAGAAGGCGTGTTAACATTTGGTATGTGCTGTTCCATCTTGTAGTGCAGTCGCTTATGACAGATTTTCCACATTTTTTATGAAGTTTTTCTAGAGCAACACTTGATTTTTTTATTTTTGCGACAAGATGGCGAGTTTTGGTTAAAACATTGTTATAGTGGGCGTTTGCAAGCTTGATGATCAGCTGGAGCGTGTGTGCCATGCATGGCATTCGCCGAAATGGAATTTGAACAGGAAGATGAAACTGTCTTTCAATCTCTTCTTCTTCTAGTGTCTCCATGTTTTCTTCTTCTTCTGGTGTTTCTAAGTTCTGATCGCTATAACCTGAATGATTTCCACAATAATTTTTCATATCTCTATTTGTACCCTCATCTTTTGCAACTTCCTCTGTCTCATCAATGTCATTGTCGTCTTGTTCTTCGTTCAACATGGCATTTTTCTCCTGCATCAGTCTAATGGCTTTAACCATGTTCGCACCATTGTCAGTTATGATCATAAGCACTTGCTGTTTAGTTATGCCCCACTGTTCAAGGCTTTGTGACAGACATTCAGCCAACATCTCTCCAGTGTGCGGGTGTTTGATATTGATCAAGTTGAGAAATGAATGTCTGGACTTGTTGGCAGCTACATCGTAGAAGCAAGCTGAAATCCCTAAATAGGAAGATGACAGTGATTTCTTCGACCATCCATCCAGACAAATAGTAATCCTACGGGCCTTGCAAAGGTCATCTTTTAATGTGGCAGAGCTGAGGGCAAACTGGTTTTTAATCAAACTTTTCATCTTCGCTGAGCCTAAAGAAATAATTTAAAATATTATTATTTAACACTGAAAGAATAACAACAGGCAATCAATAACATTGGCCAACAAAAAATATTTTGTGTCTGATGCCTGGAATATTTTCTAGCTAAATATTAAAATGACTTTGGTTTTTCTCTTGTTTTTTCACTATCCTCATCTTAAACTTTTACAAATGCGAACACACACACAACATGGTAGTGATGGTAGTATAATTCTGCTTTGCGACCATACACACGCAACATGGAACATGGCAGTATATGTTTGCATGCGAGCACATGCACACATCTCGATCGAAGTCTACAGGCAAGCAATATCCGTAATAAAAATTAACAGCGTTCTCATATGAGTTTGATAATTATAAAGTGATAAAAAGAATATTTATATTTTAAATAATATGAATTGAATAAATTAAGACAACTTTATGCAATGCAAGTAATGTATGATATATAAGAATTGGCGTTAAATAAATTTGATTTGAATTTATCACAAAGAAAAAAATTAATAGTTTAAATGTCAAAAACCCTGCCTGTGTACGTGTGTGCATGCAAAATTTCAGCTCAATCTCAGAATGGGAAGTGGAATTGAATACAAGATGTAGAAGTTAAACACTTAAATACCAAGTTAAATAAAAGTGTGTAAAATACTTATTCAAGTGAGAACTTAAAAAACAAACCAGGCATCTGGAACTTTGGGTCCATCACAGTAAACATTTTTCGGAATGATGGTTGGTCCAGCAGTGTCATCGGACAATTTGTACTGATAATCATTTTCATAACGGTTTGAACTCGCACACGATGCTCTGCAGATTCCTCAGGCCATGATATCATACGACGCTGTAAACATTCCCCAATAGTTTGCATCTTTACTGCACCTGAACTGTCTCGTTTTACAGCTTGACTTTTCACAACATTTCTTTCTTTTTCTTTGCTCATGCAGTTAGCATATGCTTGTTTGTGAAAACGCTTCAAATGGGCGGCGAAGTTGCTAGTGTTCTTGCCAGTAATTTGTGTTCCGCAGGCCACTTTTGTAGTTTCATCCGTCACCTGACAAGTTGATTTGTCTGAATCTTCGTCATACGAAAAGAATTCCCAGAATACGCTATCTCTTTTTCTACCACTTAAAGATTTTGATAAACTCATTGTAATTTTAAAGTCACAAAAATGAATATGAGCACACAACACACGACACAATATTTAGACCAACTAAGAGAAAAACAGTTCATTGAAAAGGAGACTTTTATTTATATATCATGGGAACGGGGCAATT
Source organism: Erpobdella octoculata (assembly GCA_963978895.1). Classification (NCBI taxonomy): domain Eukaryota; kingdom Metazoa; phylum Annelida; class Clitellata; order Hirudinida; family Erpobdellidae; genus Erpobdella; species Erpobdella octoculata. The sequence continues at coordinate 2,551,350 of OZ022246.1, forward strand.
TCGTATATCTATGGTAGATCCTTTATTTTACTTTCATTTTAAATTTAAAAATAATTCCTACTTCTCATTCTAATTCCATTTTATTTTAAAAAATAATTCCTACTTCCCATTCTAATTCCATTTTTATTAAAGAAATAATTTCTAATTCTCATTCTAATTCCATTTTGGATTGAAAAATAATTTCTACTTCTAATTCTAATTCCATTTTTATCACGTGATTTCCATTCCTATTTCTAATTCCATTCCAAATTTAATTCCTATTTCTAATTTCCATTCTCAAGAAAAAAAAATTCCTATTTCAATTCCTAATTCAATTACCATTAATGGAAATAACACTGGAGACAAGGTTTACATTTCAAGAAAATTACTACGCAAACAGGATGGTGGGCCCAGGATCTACATCAATGAACACTTGACAAAGGGAAGCTCAGGTCTTTTTGCAAAGGGAAGAGCCTTGCTCAGAGAGGGAAAGATAGCCTCTGTCTGGACCCTGAATGGTAATGTCTATGTCAAGAGGATTGAATCTGACAGACCATCGAGGATATCTTCGATGGAGGATTTACAGAAATATCAGTAAGATGGCTACCAATATAGAAGATATTAGTTTTGGTTCTTTGGACGATAGAAATTCTTTTTTGTTTGATGCTCACCTCGATCCTGATGTAAATTTATTTGTCTCATCTTATATAGACTCAGATAAATATGTGACGCCTCAGGAACTAAACAATCTAACTCGCAGTTTTCGAAGTGACGATCTTTCTCTTCTTCACATCAATTGTAGAAGCCTTCTGAATAAAATTAATGATCTGACTATTTTGCAACACAATAGTAAAGCGAAGATCCTGGCAGTAACTGAAACTTGGCTGGACGATAAAAAACTGGATAGTATCTCAATGCCTGGTTTCAAGTTCTTATCTAAGCATCGTATTGGTAAAAAGGGTGGTGGTGTTGGTTTTTTTGTCGACTCCAGGATACAACTTACAATCATAGATGATCAATTTCATGCCTTAAATATTACATCTTTTGAGTTTTACTTCATATCTATTATAGTCGAAAAATTTAAGAATATTATCTTGGGAGTCATCTATCGCCCACCAAATTCTAATCTAAATGTTTTCAATGAAGAAATTCACAATCTGTTGAATCGACTTATTCTGCAAGATAGAAATAGAACTGTGTTTCTAATGGGTGATTTCAATATAAACCTCCTTGAAGCCGGATGTAATCAATCTACTTCAACTTTCATTAATGAACTGTCAACACACTTCCTTCTTCCTGTTTTTTTGAGTCCAACAAGACAAGGCTCAAAAAGCTCTACTGCTATTGACAATATTTTTACTAACTTTCCATTGGATACTTGTATCTCAAAAATTGTAATAGATGATATATCTGATCACTACCCCATCTTCTTAAATCTAAAACTCACTCCAACTACATCTAGTTTTACAATGATTAGTTCATATACGCGTAGAGTACATAATGATGAAGCGAAGAATAAATTTTGTGATTTTTTGAAAAGGGCAGAATGGCTGGAAGTGTTTCATGCTTGCGAAGATGGAAATGCACAATTGGCTTGCTCCATCTTTGCTGAAAGATACAAAAAGATCTACTCAGATTGCTTTCCTCTGATAACTACTAATCACATATGTAAAAAGGGGAAAATGGGTGTGAATGGATGACCCCAGCACTTCTCAAATCTTGCCATACCAAACATAAACTTTATAAAAAATATTTGAAGAATCCTACTCCCACAAATAAGAAAAAATTTGTGGATTACAGGAATCGATTTAAGTCAATAAAACTGGCAACTATTCGACAATATTACTCTAATAAATTGCAGTTACATCAGATGAATCTAAAGAAAATATGGGTGATTATTAAATCTATTATGAACAGACATGCAACTAATAACACTACTAATAAATATGTCGCACCTGACGGTAGGACATTAGTTTTGCCACTTGAAATAGCCGAGGAATTTAACAGATATTTTTCAGAGATTGGGCCTAGTCTTGCCAACAGCATAAGACCCACCGAAAAATCATTCAGAGACTACTGTGGTGATCCAACTGTTCAGTCTATGGAAACTCATCCTGTTACACCGGAGGAAATTTTGAGCATATCAAAAGGGTTAAACACGTCCCACAGTAGTGGACTTGATGAAATTGATCCCTCCTTCGCAAGTGAATTCATCCATCAAATCGCTTCTCCTCTGGCCTCTATCATAAATTGCTCATTTGCAACCGGCATATTCCCTAAAGAACTGAAAGTGGCAAAGATTATTCCTTTACATAAATCAGGAGATGTTGACAAAGTCACCAACTACAGACCAATCTCTATACTGCCATACTTCTCTAAATTGTTTGAGAGAGCTATGTTCTCTAGAATATACAACTTTCTGATGAAATTTTCTTTACTTAATAACAGACAGTTTGGTTTTCGAAAGGGTCACTCAACTTTTATGCCATTGATTTTGTTATACTCGAGAATTGCAGAAGCAGTTGAACATGGTGAATATACTATTGGTATATTTCTTGATTTAGCCAAAGCTTTCGACACTGTTGATCAAAATCTGTTAATTGATAAGTTGTCTTTTTATGGTTTTCGAGGTTGTGTGTTAGACTGGCTTAAGGATTATTTACTAAACAGAAAACAGTTAGTTGAATTTAATGGTTCAAGATCATTTTCTCGTGATATTTTATGTGGTGTACCTCAAGGTTCAATTTTGGGGCCCTTGCTTTTCATCATTTACATTAATGATCTACTGAAGGCTTCTTCATTGGTTGAATTTTTATTATTTGCTGATGACACGAGTATTTTTGCTTCAGGTAATTGCTTGAGTGACTTAATCTCAATTATGAATAATGAACTCGTGAGTATTGATGAATGGTTCCGAACTAATAAACTATCATTAAACATGGATAAAACTAATTATATTCTTTTTCGTACTAGGCATAAAGCTTCTTATTGTGATAACATTCTTAATATAAACGGTTATCCTATCAGATGTGTATCTTCCATTAAATTCTTGGGTGTTATAATAGATGAACATTTGGACTGGTCCAAGCATATCTCTTTTATTGAATCGAAAATTTCCAAAAACATAGGTGTCATTTACAAAATTAGTGAATTTGTTGACAAAAAAATATTAAAATTACTGTATTATTCATTGATTTACCCCTATTTTACATACTGCAATATAGTTTGGGCAGCTAACTATCCAACAAGATTAAGAGGACTACACATTCTTCAAAAGAAAGCAGTTCGCATCATTTTTCATTTGCCATATCGAGCTCCAACTGGGCCGACATTTCTTGTGTATGATCTTCTAAACATATATCAATTAAATAAATTTCAAATTTGCCTTTTTATGTTCAAATATAATAGTGGAGAATTACCTAATGTGTTCATTCATATGTTCAAGAAAACTTCGGAGATCCATACATTTGCTTTGCGTTCATCAATCAACTATAGATCTGATTTTTGTGGTACTACTTTCAAACGTTTTTCTATTTGCTGTCGAGGACCTCGGTTGTATAACTCCCTTCCAGTTCATTTAAAATCAATTAAATCAATAACACTGTTTAAAAAATGTTTGAAATCTTTCATTTTACTTTCAAATTGATCACATGTCTCTTTCTCAGCTTGTTTGTTTCTTACCTTAATTCTATATTCTTAACTTTTCTTATTATTATACACCTACTTCTCAACTCTTGGTTCATTCATGATTTGATTTCTCTGCTTGTCTTTCAACTCGAATAGCCTTAATCTAAAACTATATTACTCTTGAAATGAAATCTGAAGACTTATATTTTATTTTTTTTCTTTCATTGAGATTGATTTTGTGTTTTCTGTTTGTGGTTTATTCTCATTTTTATTATTTACTAGCGGGGTTACCCGGCGTTGCCCGGGGTTTTTAGAGGTTTTTCTAATGTTTGTCTCTCTCGCTCCCGTTCCCTTCTCCACTTTCCCGTTTTCGTAGCGTTCCCGGTCGCTTTTCCGCTCTCGGTCGTTTTCCAGCTCCCGGTCGCTTTCCCGCTCAGAAGTTTTGTTATCGATTTTCTCTCTTGCTCGCGTTTCCTTCCAAGCTTGCTCTCCCGATTCCAGTCGCTTTCCGCGTTCCCGGTCGCTTTACCGTTCTCGGTCGCTTTCCCGTTCCCGGTCGCTTTCCCGTTCCCGGTCGAATTCCCGTTCCCGGTCGCTTTCCCGTTCCCGGTCGATTTCCCGTTCCCGGTCGCTTTCCCGTTCCCGGTCGCTTTCCCGTTCCCGCTCACGCTTGCTCTCCCGTTCCCGGTCATGCTTGCTCTCCCATTCCCGGTCACGGTTGCTCTCCCGTTCCCGTTCACGCTCATTTTCTCTTTTACATTCTTTCATAACTTCTGTTAGCCTATAAAACGTAAAATAGATTTGCTAAGACTATATATATATATGAATGTTTGTGGGTTAGTTTGTCCATTATAGAAACGGGAAAGCGACCCGGAACGGACAGCGAGCGGGAACGGAAAAGCAAGCGTGAGCGGGAATGGGAGAGCAAACGTGAGCGGGAACGGGACAGCGACCGGGAACGGGAAAACGACCGGGAGCGGGACAGCGACCGGGAACGGGAAAACGACCGGGAGCGGGAAAGCGACCGGGAGCGGGAAAGCGACCGGGAGCGGGAAAGCGACCGGGAGCGGGAAAGCGACCGGCAGCGGGAAAACGACCGAAAACGGGAAAGCGAACAGGAGTGGGAAAGCAGGTGGGAAAGGAAATGGGAGAGAAAGAGGCAAACATTAGAAAAACCTCTAAAAAACCTGGGCAACGCCGGGTATCTCCGCTAGTACATACATAAACACACACACAGACACACATACATGCACATACACATACATACATACACACATACATACGCACATACATATATATATAGTTCCCGCTCGCTCACCCGCTCCGCTCCGCTTATTTTGTGACGGATTTCAAAAAATTTTTTTTTATTTTTGACTCCCATTGACTCTCAAGGTTGTGTGAAAATTTCATTACGATCGGATGAATGGTGTAGCAATGCATAAACGCCATTAACATATATAGATACAAACATTCATTTTTATATATATAGACTATAAGGATATCCCCTAGATGGGAAGTAATTCCCTTGGGAGACTCCTTTTGGGTGATGTTTATTTTGTTGTACTTTTTCTTGTGATCTGTTTTTTTTTGCTTATCATCATCCCAATAAACAAATTAAACCAAACCAAACCAAACCAAACGTTCCCAAACCTAATTTTTAGGTCCTAAGCCGATAACTCAACGATTTGCCGCAACAAAGTATTTATTTATTCGACAACCGGGAAATCACGTGAATAAACATAGAAAAAACAGAGGGAATAAAATCCATTATATAATTGGTTAATTTTGTTATTTTAGCAAATAAAACCATAGATTAAAAATTTGTGGGTTAAAAATTATAATATATATATATATATATATATATATATATATATATATATATATATATATATATATATATATATATATATATATATATATATATATATATATATATATATATATATATATATATATATATATATATATATATATATATATATATATATATATATATATATATATATATATATATATATATATATATATATATATATATATATTTTGACAATATTTGGGTATCAAATTCTCGCATAAACACGCTCTATTAAATGCTACGGCCCATTTTCTACAACACCATTTCTTTACTACTGCTTCAAACCGTCTAAATTTTCTTCCCGAATTAACTACACAGTCAACAGTACACAAAACTTTATTGTCACAAGGGGTTGACCGGCCGGTTTCGGCTTTATCCATCTTCAGAACCCCTATAATAAAGTAAGGAAAATCAATGTATAGAATATTAGACGAAAGCCGAATATATAAAGATAGAGAAACACTAATAAAACCATTCGAATATAAAACTAAAAACATAAAATTCTAAACACATATATATATATATATATATATATATATACAACTGCGATGGAATTTGACTGACATATGTTGCGTTTAATCATAATAATAATAATAATAATAATAATAATAATAATAATAATACATATATATATATACATATATATGTGTGTATATATATATATATATATAAAATATATATATATATATATATATATATATATAAAATATATATATATATATATATATATATATATATATATATATATATATATATATATATATATATATAAGTTTACGTAGATTAAAAAACAGCTTTAATATAAGTGTTTCCGCACCAGACACAACATAAGCAATTTTTCCGAATCATTTGACAATTAAAAACTTGACATTCAGTAATTTACTTTTTTTATTGCTGAATATCTGGTTGTTATAAATATGTGGTCTGTAATACAGTGCCTTTCGAAGTCGTGCAGTTTTTCTTTCAGCTGGAAACGTTCAAGTACAATAAGCCCTTTTGAATGTGTTAACTGTTTTGAAAGCAGTGAAAGCACTGAAGGATTCAGATTTGCTTATCTTGCTTGTGGCCATTCTTTTTGTTCTAGTTGTATTATGAAGTTTATCTGTGAATACAATTCAAGGAATTGTCCCCTGTGCAGAGCTCCAATAACAAATGCACTTTTCACGTTGCGAGATTTTAACCAGCAAGATATAACAAAATTTTTTAACGACCATAAATATTGCATGGAATCTATGGGCAATATAAAAAACATTAAAGACTTACTCTTAAGGTACGAAAACAGTAGAAGTTTTGTTAATATTTTACACACTGAAGGCAGATTTCCTCCTTTACCTCAATTAAAACATGTTATTGAGTTTATCGATAATGGCATCAACGAATGTACACAAATTTTAGCTAAAGAAAAAGACAAAAACAAAACTTAACAATTTATTCATAAAGATTTTTTTTTCAATATTTTGATGCAAACTTGTTCATGTTTTTATTTCAATAAAACAATAAAGCAATAATTTAAACTAGAGACCGTTCGAATTAAGATGATGATTATGGTTATGATGCTTGTGAAAATATGCTTCAAACACACGTGTTTTACTGTGGACATGAAAGTCATGCAGGGCCGCCAAGAAACAATTCCAAGCCCCTGTGCAAAAGTTCACTGACCCCCTATAAGCCGGGCCCGGTCCGCCCATCTGGTTAAAAAATTGTAAATGCCCATACCGCCTAGTGAATCATTCATTCACGTTTTGCAAATTTTAGTCACAACTAGCTAAGTACCTGGCGTTGCCGGGTTTTTTTTAGAGGTTTTTCAATCGTTTTTTTTTTCTCGCTCCCTTTTCTTTCCTCGCATGCTCTCCCGCTCTCGGTAGTTTTCCCGCTTCCGCTGGCTCTCCTGCTCCTTCTTGCTCTTCCGCTTTCTCTCCTTTTCTTGCTGACTCTTCCGTTTATTCCCAGTTTAATCGGCGTTTTGCACATTCAAGCTTTTGACCAACATAACTTTGAACAATTTTTAGATGTGGAAAATTGCGATACTTTTGCCAATTTATACCGATTTTATTTTAATGAAGTAGTTTTCCGATCACAAATACAATCTGCAAAATCGTTTCATGAAACTTGTCGTCAGTATGAACAAAAGCTTTTGGATCTTGCTGAGTTACATCACAAACTAGAGCAATTTCCATGGGGTTATTCAGAAGTTCTAAAACTAATCAAACTTTTGCTGACATTACCTGTTACACTGCATCAAATAAACTGTTTTTTCAGTGTTAAAACTTGTAAAGACTTATATAAGATCAAGTTGTGGTGACGAAAGACTTAATTTTTTACTGATGGCAGTGGAACATGACTTAGTCAAAACATTTGATCTTGATGATTTAGTGGACGATTTTGTAAAAATGAAAAAACGTCGATACCCCTTCTTAGATTCATAATTTAAGTTTTTTTTGTCTGCGTTCAATTTTGAATAAAAATTATATTTGTATACTGTTTTTTAATTAATATGATGTTTTACGTGATAATACAACATACTAGTATATATTGGCATGGTCATTTGAGTTTTAAGATTGTCTAGTTTAAATTTAAAAAATCTTCGCCCCCCCCCCACCAAGGTTTTGCTGAATCGCCGCCTGTGTCAATGCTCATTTTTGATGTGCTCTCTTGGCGTGACGGTTCGTTCCTCTCGGAAGTTCCGCCTTCTAGGTTTTCGTTTGTCGATATTTTTTCTGAAATCTCCTCTAGAAACTCTTCTTCGAATTCCATGAAGTCTTCCTCCGTGAACTCTTTCATCTAGCATCTCGTCTGCGTCGTCCGAGTTGAAGTTGCTCAGTCGCACGAGCGAAACACACGGCTTGTTTTTGAACTTTGAACCTGCGCTAATATTTTTTTTTGTGCATTGGATTTTATTTTGCATCAATATTTTCAAAAGACCAGACTGGGAAATATCCTCATCGGGGTCAAGCTCACGAAACGTGTAATCTGTACATCCACGAGAAGGGTGATGTCGCCATAGGTTGGTTTTTCGTTTTTTGTTCTCGGTTGATAGTAGCACGCGTGTTTCTTTGGCGACGGCGCAGATTAACGGAAGCTAAACATCGTTGTTCTTTTCAGATTCTCTCGACGGGAATGCTAATGTATATGTCAATGAAGGAAATGTTGAAATATTCGCTCTCAAGTATGGAAACATTTCCGTGGACGTGTGGAAAGGTTAGATATGTTTATCTCAATTTCGAATTAAATCCAGAAAGTCGCTGGGTTTCAATTTTAGTCGATCTAATTTTCGAGCGCCAAACTTTGAAACGAACAGGCTGCTTATTATATTTTATCTGCTACGACTCATCTTTTGCTTTTCTTGCTGGCGCAGGCGATGTCACGATTTATCTCCCTGAAGACAGTAAAACCTTATTGAACATTAAATCAACTGATTTGGAATGGGATAAATCATTAAACATTTTGTGGGCTCCAGATGATGCAAAGTCCAAATTTTTTCGAGGTGATTAAAATTTTTCGTTTAAAGTTTCTGGTCGTGACATTTTTCATTTTTACAACTTCTTCTACAAAAGTTTTTTTGTTTTTTGATTGCTCTTCGTGGGCAGATTTACTACCTACGTAAGAGTGGAGTTGAATGTTTTCACGTGTATAGATTAAAATTAGTAAAATTTTCATTTTCAGTGTTTTCTGTACTTTACATCCTTGTAAACGGTTGTTACGGGGAAGAGATTTTTAGAAGAAATAATTGAATATTTAATCTTACAAAAATTCAAATTTTCCTGGAATTACTTAATTAACAGTTTAAAAATTAACATTTTTTTTAAAGGATCTATGAATTGTACTGGTGCTGATGTTCCCGTCATTAACAATATCTACCAAGAAAGGAAAGGTATCCATTGACAAGCGTGGCTGGGAAGAGGCGTTTTTGAAGAAGCTGCCGAAATAAAATCTTGATTTATTTTGTGTGTGTGTGGGAATAAAATACATACAAGTTGGTTATAGTTTTTGTCTATTTGTATAATTGTTTTTCTGGGAGGTGTGTAAAAAATCAGTGACTATCTCCGTTATAGTACCTACTGGTTCATAGAATTTGAGGGCCACCGTCCACTGGTCTGCAAATTCTAAGTCATTGAATCTATTTCTGTTTATTCGCGAGTACGTTTTTGCATTTTAAGTAAACTTTTATTGTGCGAATAATCGCGATTAAAATTTGTAATTAATATATATATATATATATATATATATATATATATATATATATATGTATATATATATATTAAAAATTTTAATCGTGATTATTCGCACGATTAATTTTTTAATCGCGATTAATTGCACAATAAAAGTTTATTTAGAACAATGAACAAATATAAAATTATGTTATTTATATGTCAGAAAATGTTATAAAAAATTCATTTATCTTGAAGCAGTGTTATTTCCATTCACTAAATAATTTCCATTCCTATTCTAATTCCATTATTTTTTTTCAAATAATTTCCATTCCAATTCTAATTCCATTATTTTTTTTAAAATAATTTCCATTCCAATTCTAATTCCATTATTTTTTTTCAAATAATTCCTATTTCAATTCTAATTCCATTTTAATTTCAATAATTTCCATTCAATTCTAATTACCATTGCTAAAATGATTTCTATTTCTATTCTATTTCCATTATCATTTCAAAAATTATTTTCTAATTCCATTATTAAAAATAACAGTCACTATATTCGTTCCTTTAAAAAACCCTTTAAAGATAATAATACATAGTAACAACAACAAGCTATCAAACATTTATTGTTATAAATAAACCAAACATCCAAAAATAACCAGAGCAAAATGCAAATAATTAATCGGTCAAAATGAATTAAGTTTCAGAAAGGCTCTCATCTCTAAGGACTGTTGCATTCTGTTGCGTCGCCCTGCAGTCAAGATGCCACAAAGAGAGAATATCCGCTCCACGTAGGCTTGAGAAGCTGGAGCTGACAATAAATCTTGGGCTAGCTCATACAGTTTGCTGTAACGTGATGTTTTTTGCTTCCAAAAATCCAGTGCATCATTACGCTCATCTTCTACAATATCAGCTATGTAGTTGTTCAGCTGATAATGCACTGCATCTTTTTCACTTATACTGCTAATGCCAGCACAAGTTCTAAGTCGATTAGACTGAATTTTATTGTTTAAAAATTTAAACTTTTTTAATGATGTTGGAGTTAACACCATAGGGGATGCAGATGCAGAATCCGACACATAAACTTCCTGCACTGAACTTTCCTCGTTTTCACAAACGGTGATTATGTAAGCTTTAGCAGCACGCAGCAGCTCTACATATTCCGGGGACATAATTGCTTGTGCCATCGTCGGATCAAGCAGACATGCGGCCGCTGGAATCGGATTAAAGTTTTCCGTATTCGGGTCTAGAAGTGTGGCGAACCGGTAACGGAGATCATCCAGCATTTTTGATGTTAGTGCTTTTGCAGATGTGTGCTGCTGCAGATGACACTCCAGGTTTAAAATGCAAGGAATTAAACTCGAGAGAGACTGTGCGTCACTCTGTAGAATATCTGTTTGAACAGCAAAGGGTTCGAGTAGCGTTGACACTTCTTGCAGCTTCACCCAGTCACTAGCCAGAAGCGAGTCTATTGACATTTCACATAAAACGTTGTTGACGTCATGCTTGATCGTAAGAAGGCGTGTTAACATTTGGTATGTGCTGTTCCATCTTGTAGTGCAGTCGCTTATGACAGATTTTCCACATTTTTTATGAAGTTTTTCTAGAGCAACACTTGATTTTTTTATTTTTGCGACAAGATGGCGAGTTTTGGTTAAAACATTGTTATAGTGGGCGTTTGCAAGCTTGATGATCAGCTGGAGCGTGTGTGCCATGCATGGCATTCGCCGAAATGGAATTTGAACAGGAAGATGAAACTGTCTTTCAATCTCTTCTTCTTCTAGTGTCTCCATGTTTTCTTCTTCTTCTGGTGTTTCTAAGTTCTGATCGCTATAACCTGAATGATTTCCACAATAATTTTTCATATCTCTATTTGTACCCTCATCTTTTGCAACTTCCTCTGTCTCATCAATGTCATTGTCGTCTTGTTCTTCGTTCAACATGGCATTTTTCTCCTGCATCAGTCTAATGGCTTTAACCATGTTCGCACCATTGTCAGTTATGATCATAAGCACTTGCTGTTTAGTTATGCCCCACTGTTCAAGGCTTTGTGACAGACATTCAGCCAACATCTCTCCAGTGTGCGGGTGTTTGATATTGATCAAGTTGAGAAATGAATGTCTGGACTTGTTGGCAGCTACATCGTAGAAGCAAGCTGAAATCCCTAAATAGGAAGATGACAGTGATTTCTTCGACCATCCATCCAGACAAATAGTAATCCTACGGGCCTTGCAAAGGTCATCTTTTAATGTGGCAGAGCTGAGGGCAAACTGGTTTTTAATCAAACTTTTCATCTTCGCTGAGCCTAAAGAAATAATTTAAAATATTATTATTTAACACTGAAAGAATAACAACAGGCAATCAATAACATTGGCCAACAAAAAATATTTTGTGTCTGATGCCTGGAATATTTTCTAGCTAAATATTAAAATGACTTTGGTTTTTCTCTTGTTTTTTCACTATCCTCATCTTAAACTTTTACAAATGCGAACACACACACAACATGGTAGTGATGGTAGTATAATTCTGCTTTGCGACCATACACACGCAACATGGAACATGGCAGTATATGTTTGCATGCGAGCACATGCACACATCTCGATCGAAGTCTACAGGCAAGCAATATCCGTAATAAAAATTAACAGCGTTCTCATATGAGTTTGATAATTATAAAGTGATAAAAAGAATATTTATATTTTAAATAATATGAATTGAATAAATTAAGACAACTTTATGCAATGCAAGTAATGTATGATATATAAGAATTGGCGTTAAATAAATTTGATTTGAATTTATCACAAAGAAAAAAATTAATAGTTTAAATGTCAAAAACCCTGCCTGTGTACGTGTGTGCATGCAAAATTTCAGCTCAATCTCAGAATGGGAAGTGGAATTGAATACAAGATGTAGAAGTTAAACACTTAAATACCAAGTTAAATAAAAGTGTGTAAAATACTTATTCAAGTGAGAACTTAAAAAACAAACCAGGCATCTGGAACTTTGGGTCCATCACAGTAAACATTTTTCGGAATGATGGTTGGTCCAGCAGTGTCATCGGACAATTTGTACTGATAATCATTTTCATAACGGTTTGAACTCGCACACGATGCTCTGCAGATTCCTCAGGCCATGATATCATACGACGCTGTAAACATTCCCCAATAGTTTGCATCTTTACTGCACCTGAACTGTCTCGTTTTACAGCTTGACTTTTCACAACATTTCTTTCTTTTTCTTTGCTCATGCAGTTAGCATATGCTTGTTTGTGAAAACGCTTCAAATGGGCGGCGAAGTTGCTAGTGTTCTTGCCAGTAATTTGTGTTCCGCAGGCCACTTTTGTAGTTTCATCCGTCACCTGACAAGTTGATTTGTCTGAATCTTCGTCATACGAAAAGAATTCCCAGAATACGCTATCTCTTTTTCTACCACTTAAAGATTTTGATAAACTCATTGTAATTTTAAAGTCACAAAAATGAATATGAGCACACAACACACGACACAATATTTAGACCAACTAAGAGAAAAACAGTTCATTGAAAAGGAGACTTTTATTTATATATCATGGGAACGGGGCAATTTCGTATATCTATGGTAGATCCTTTATTTTACTTTCATTTTAAATTTAAAAATAATTCCTACTTCTCATTCTAATTCCATTTTATTTTAAAAAATAATTCCTACTTCCCATTCTAATTCCATTTTTATTAAAGAAATAATTTCTAATTCTCATTCTAATTCCATTTTGGATTGAAAAATAATTTCTACTTCTAATTCTAATTCCATTTTTATCACGTGATTTCCATTCCTATTTCTAATTCCATTCCAAATTTAATTCCTATTTCTAATTTCCATTCTCAAGAAAAAAAAATTCCTATTTCAATTCCTAATTCAATTACCATTAATGGAAATAACACTGTCTTGAAGCCAGTTTTGTTTTGATAACGAAAAGTCGTTTAGGCTATTTTTGATTGACTTGAATTCCTTAGAATAATATTTACAAATTACAATTTTTTTAATCGTCTTTGAAACTTTATGCTCCGTTAAGCATGTTTGAAGATAATTTTGAAATATAATTTATACAACGCTCCCAAAACCAAAACCAATAACTCAACGATTTGTATTTATTTATTCGAGAACCAGGAAATAACATGAGTAAACATAGAAAAAAAACATAGGGATTAAAATCCATTATATTATTGGTTAATTTTGTTTGTTTAGCGAATAAAACCATAGATTAAAACTATGTACGTTAAAAATTATAATCACGTTAGATTTGGGGACGTCCTTTAATTATGTCAACAATTTTTAAGCAATTTGTTACCCCCCCTTGTCAACAACTGTCAAACTTTCAATCACCCCCTAAAAAAATTATGTCAAACAAATTTTACCCTAGCCCCCAAAAAAAACAACAAATAACTAACAATATTTTATACGACTGGTTTTATGCTAAAAATAGAATTGTACGTATGTGGATATTAGTACTATAGAACAAATTTTTAATACAGTTTTTTAATCTTGTGTAACAGATTTAAAATTGACTATAACAACATTTGAAGTTCATGAACAAATTGAGAATATATATTCTATTTTCTAACATCTTCCCATAGGAATTCAAATGTTCCTCAATTGTTATAATGGGCAAATGGGCATAGTGGTTGATTGATCAATTTCTTGTGGAATTGATACACACGACAAGTCAACATCATCTTCATCTAACCATTCTGCGCTTAACATCTCTCCATGCGCAATTAATTGCCATCAGTTCTCTCCGTGTTTTGACAGCCACTCGCTTTCGTCGAATTATATATATATATATATATATATATATATATATATATATATATATATATATATACATAATATATATATATATATATACATATATATATATATATGTATATATATACATGTATATATACTATATATATATACATATATATATATACATATTCATATATATATATATATATATATATATATATATATATATATATATATATGTATCTATACATATATATATATGTATATATATACATATATATACATATTCATATATATATATATATATGTGTGTGTGTGTGTGTGTGTGTGAGTGTATATATATATATATATATATATATATATATATATATATATATATATATATATATATGTATATATATATATATATTTATATATGTATATATATATATATATATGTATATATATATATATATATATATATATATATATATATATATATATATATATATATATATAAGTTTACGTAGATTAAAAAACAGCTGAAAGTGTTTCCGCACCAGACACAACATATGCAATTTTTTCGAATTATTTGAAAATTAAAAAACTTGACATTCAGTAATTTACTTTTTTTATTGGGAGAATCTGGTTGGTATAAATATGTGTTCTGTAATAAAGTGCCTTTCAAATTCGTGCAGTTTTTCTTTCTACTCGAAACTTTCAAGTACAATAAGCCATTTTGAATGTGTTATCTGTTTTGAAAGCACTAAAGGTTTTAGATTTGCTTATCTTGCTTGTGGCCATTCTTTTTGTTCCAAATGTATTATAGACTAGCAGTGCCCGTAGCGGCTTCGCTCGCATGAAATTAGAGAATTTGAACCGTGCATACATAGTAGAGTGCTGCACGGATCAATTTTTAGGTCTCGGCTCGGCCCGTCGACAACTTGGCCAGCCCGTTTCAAAAACCGAAATTCCTGGCCAGGCACGGCCCGTCTACTATGGACCCGGCCCGTTTTTACAGGCATAGAAGTTCTATATAATTGATGAAAAACTTCGGCCCGTCCCACCTTGACTTCAGGTTTAGCCCGGCCCGTCTGAACATCATAAAAACACTAAAATGTCTATATACTTGGTTAATAATCTTGGCCCGTCCCACCTTGATTTAAGGTTTGGGCAGGGCCGTATGAAGACCCTAAAATAACGGCTTGGCCCGTCCGTCCGGTGATAAACTGAACTCATCTACTTTTAACCGGCACAAAACCTCAAAATACTAATTTTCACATCTGTAGCACTTACAGTTTTTGAGTAGCAGTTATTTTAAAATCAAATAACCCTTTTTCCACTTCACATTTGAGGTCCTGGAAACCAAATTTTCAAAAAATGTTGAAACTCGTATATCATTATTTTTAGAGTAGAAACTAAATACTAATTTTACTTTTGTAGCATTTACAGTTTTTGAGTAGCAGTTACTTTAAAAACCAAGTAACCCTATTTTCCACCCCATATTTGAAGTCCTGAAAACCAAATTTTCAAAAAATGGTAAAACACGTATATCATTATTTCTGGAGTAGAAACCAAATACTAATTTTTACTCCTGTAGCATCTACAGTTTTCGAGTAGCAGTTACATTAAAAACCAAATAACCTTATTTTTCACCCCACATTTGAGGTCCTGGAAACCAAATTTTAAAAAAATGGTAAAACACGTATATCTTTATTTTTAGAATAGAAACTAAATACTAATTTTTACATCTGTGGTATTTACAGTTTTTGAGTAGCAATTACTTTAAAAAACAAATAACCCTATTTTCCACCCCACATTTGAAGTCCTGGAGACCAAATTTTCAAAAAATGCTAAAACACGTATTTCATTATTTTTGGAGTAGAAACTAAATACTAATTTTTACTCCTGTAGCATTCACAGTTTTTGAGTAGCAGCTACTTTAAAAACCAAAAAACCCAATTTTCCAACCCACATTTGAGGTCCAGGAAACCGAATTTTTAAAAAATGGTGAAACACGTATCTTTTTATTTTTCAAGAAGAATCCATATACCAAATTTCAAAATCTCCTCATTTTTGGTTTTCGAGATATACATTGTTTTAGAAAAAAGTTTGTTTTCCAGTTTCTTCCCCTCAGGAGCAAAATTTTCAAAAATCCTTTCTTAGCGGATGCTTACGCAATAAAAGTAATATAAGTTCCAAATTTCACGTTCCTAGGATGAGGCGTTTGAGCTCGGCGTTGATTATCAGTCAGTCAGGACATGTTCTTTTATATATATAGATTTAGTCTGTGAATACAATTCATGGAATTGTCCCCTGTGCAGGGCTCCAATAACAAATGCAATTCTTACGTTTCGAGATTTTAACAAGCAAGAAATAATAAATTTTTTCAACGACCATAAATATTGCATAGAATCTATGGGCAATATAAAAAACATTCAAGCTTTACTCTTAAGGTACGAAAACAGTAGAAAATTTGTTAATATTTTACACACTGAGGGCAAATTTCCTCCTTTACCTCGATTAAACCATGTTATTGAGTTAATCGATAGTGGCATCAACGAATGTACACAAATTTTAGCTAAAGAAAAAGAAAAAAACAAAACTTAACATATTATTCATAAAGATTTTTACCAATGCTTTTATTAACTCGTCGGCTCTGTTTCTCTGTCTGTTTCTCTGTCTGTTTCAAATCTTGCAATCAATTTTTGAGTCACTTCCTGATGTTAGATTTTTTTCAAATTTTGCATACATGCTCAAGATAGAAGACAATGCAATATTCAATTATTAGTTTTACAATAAGTCAATTAATTTAGTTAATTTTCTTGAGGATTTTATCGAGGGGTTTCTTGAGGGTTTTCTTGAGGGTTTTCTTGAGGGTTTTCTTGACCACAAAACGCTAACCGACTGGCAGACTATTTTACCAAGTTAACACGAACCACACTCACTGACCGCGATTCTCAAGCGTGTACGAAATTTTCATGAAAATAGTTGAGATATTTAAATTCGATGCTTTTTGATGATATTTTTATTATTATTACCAATGTTTTAATTACATATAAGAGCATTGGTTTTAAAAATTCGTTTTTAATTTACTTGTTTCAATGTTTTGATGCAAACTTGTTCATGTTTTTATTTAATAAAACAATAAAGCAATAATTTAAACTAGATGATGATTATGGTTATGAGGCTTATGAAAATATGCTTCAAACACACGTGTTTTACTGTGGACATGCAAGTCATGCAGGGCCAGCGAGAAACAATTCATCATTGTCGTCGTCATCATCGTCATCGTCATCATCACTATCACCACTACCATCACCATCATCATCTGGGAACAACTGATTTTTTTAAATAAATAATTCAAAGTAAACTCAAAATTTAAAAAATCTTCGCCCCCCCCCCCAAGGTTTTGCCTTCTAGGTTTTCGTTTGTCGATATTTTGTCTGAAATCTCTTCTAGAAACTCTTCTTCGAATTCCATGAAGTCTTCCTCTGTGAACTCTTCCATTTCATCTAGCATCTCGTCTGCGTCGTCCGAGTTGAAGTTGCTCAGTCGCACGAGCGAAACACACGACTTTTTCTTCTAAAAAGACATTTTTTGAATTTATATATGTATGTAAACATCTCTTTGATTTGTTTTCGTTTTAAAACTAGTTATTATTTTTCATTTGAAATATTATTTTTCCAAAAAAATTCAAACTTTAATAGAATTTATTGTCATGGGAAGCGAGCCTATATTTCAAATTTCAGCTTGTTAGTTAATTTTTACTTTCAAAGTTGGCGAACATTCAAGCAAGAAAGCAAGCAAGACTTTGGTAAAGTTAATATAAGGAATTTAGAAAATTGTATGGTATTATTTTTTTTATTAATGAATGTTTGATAACTTATCTGTTTAGCACAAAAAAATAGGTTTTAATTTCAAATCATAAAATTAAATATTATCTTCGATCAGTTTTTTAATCATGGCACTCCACAGAGATCAAATAATTTCTTCAGTAATCGCTAGATGTCACTCCAAATATTCAAATAATTTCTTCAGTAATCGCTAGATGTCAGTTACACTTTTTGAAGTTACGCATCTTTAACAACTGAGAAGATTGTTTTGTTTTATTATAGTTGTTCAGTCACTTCTTTCTTGTTTATCCATCTTTATATGACAGTAATTTATTGCGCGTGACAAAATGCGAACAAAATTAGAAACTATTGTTGTTTCCGTTGTTAATAATATTAATGTCAGTAATTTAATATTGTCTTTTAATTACATAAAAATTTAAATCTGAAAAGTTGTTAAATAAATTATTCAAGACAGAAAAATCATTTCAAAAACTTCAACTCGTTTGTCGACTCTATATTCTCATTCCGAAAACGATAAGAGATGATGAAGAAGCAGCTAACATGACTGGTCCTGGTACTGCCAGTATGCCAGACACCATTCATAACTATAGAGTCCGCTAGGGAAATTTATCATGGCGGTAGGGGAAGAGGCAGTATGACTGATTATTTGAAGTACAATGTTATTATGTTAGTGACGGTACTTTGCAGTTAAAACCAGACATCGACCAATATTTTATATCAATCCTTTCTCTCTCTCTCTCTCTCTCTCTCTCTCTCTCTCTCTCTCTCTCTCTCTCTCTCTCTCTCTCTCTCTCTCTCTCTCTCTCTCTTTCTTTCTTTCTCTCTTTCTTCCCATCTCTCTTTCTTTCTCTCATACGTTCTCCTTAACTATTTATAACTTTTCTTCTTATTTTCCACCATAATAAATAACCTTGACTCCATTTTCTTTCACTGTTTCAGTCCCTGTTGATGCCCGTTTAGACGACAATCATGTTGTATCTGACGAACTCTGTCTATAAAAATTACTGTCTGACATTCAAATACCTAAAAATAAATAATATAGCTGCCTACATAAACCAGATATCTGTCTTTTAAAGTTTACCACATTTAAAATAATAAAGTTTACCATTTATAATAAATTATAATAATAAAGTTTACCATTTTTAATAAATAATAATAATAAAGTTTACCATATTTATAATAATAAAACATTGTTATCAAATAACTTCGTTTGCCTCTTCGTTCTATCATCTCTCTTTTTCCGCTGCTGTTGTTTTCCATCTGTCTTGTCTCTGCACTAGATTCCCTTTTCTTCATTCTCTCTCTCTCTCTCTCTCTCTCTCTCTCTCTCTCTCTCTCTCTCTCTCTCTCTCTCTCTCTCTCTCTCTCTCTTACACACACACACACATACTTGATTTTGTTTATTAACAGAACTAATAGAATATACTTTCTTATATCGGACCGATGAAATACAGACATCAACAACTCAAACAAAATTCCCGCAATTCAAATTGAGTTCAGCGTAATAATTTCAATCTAAAACAAATTCTTTAATTTTCCACGTAATAAAAATTAAGGAAAAGAAAAACGTTCTTTGCTCTTTCTCTAAAATTAATTCACTTTTAATCCTTCCATCCCTATGTTACTGGAAAATGGAAAAGATTCTTTCGCGCTCATTGGTTTTTAATCCTCGCATACCTGCGTCCCGATATCGTTATCTCGAATTCAATCAAGATTTCAAAACGATACGGGAGATCTCGTATCGCCATTGAAACGATACAGCCTGAAGCTTAGTTTTTAATCCTTGCATACCTGCGTCCCCGGAAAGAATTATTCCATACTCATATTTGTCTTCAGTCCTCACATCTGAAGACTTTGAAAATAAACGAAACAAATCCACTTGGTTCCATGAATTCCGGTTCTGAAGATGGGGAAAAGTCCTAGTTTAGTTTACCATAAATAAACCAGCGACAATTCATTTGTCTTATTTTTATTAAACTTTTCGGAGCTAAAAATAGAACAACCGCTGACTCAACTAGATAAATTCTTATATTTCTTCAGAGATGACGAGAGCATCTCTCTTTACCACGACCTCATGGATGTCATCATCATCATCATCATCCGGTTAAATTGAAAACACTTTTCGGACTTTAGAGCCAAAACTCATCTCGGCTCCTCCATATCGTACACACACACACACACAGCCACAACGATACACTCTGCCTATGCCAAACGCTACGAAATACGAACACTGAACACATATACGTATTAAACATCAGCTCATTTATAGCTAGACATCGCTAAAACATACCAGCATGACCGTTTATACTAGCCTAAGTAGCCCTTAGCCGAGCCGAGGATAGCTGAGCAAAAAACTTTTTTGCAGCAATCGACTAACCTCAGGATAAGTTTTAGTTTTATTTTAGGAGTTTTAGTGAGACCTCTCTTGTCTGATCACGTTGAATAATTGAACTAGTATTCAGAATCAGGTTAGAGCGATTATCATTAGTAGACGTTTCGTGGTCATTAGCTACTTGCATAATAATTCGATACCAACACAACATACAAGGAAACAAAGACAACCAAGCTTTTTGTATCAGCTTTTATTCCTACACCACACCAAATAACTATTTATTTTTATCTAATGAAAGCTTAAATTTCTCAGTGTTTTCGTACAGGCGTTATTTTTGAATCGTTTAAATACCTCATTAACATATTCATAAGTTGCAGTCTGAGCGCGACTCAACGTACGTACGGATATCGAAGAAGTCGACGCTTCGCTGCCTTGTAAACAAGAAAAGAAAAGTAAACAAATAAATCGTTTCCGGCGATGATTAAAAAAAAAGTAAACGCAATTAAAGAATAATTAAATCTAACAATTTATTACCATCATGAAACATAACAAATATTAATTAAATTGAATAGAAATTTATGTTTCGCCTCTCCAGAGTAAATAGGACTGACTGCTACTGAAACGTCTGTCTCTGCATCATAGCAGTGTGGTTCGGTCGCGCTAAGTGCAGCATACTTCTCTACATTCCATAGGATAAAAACAACTTCACAACTACGGAATATAAAAAAGCACGTAACACTAGCGGACTAAAAAAAGACGTTTTTTCCGAAACAGGGTCGGAAACAGGGCGAGTTTCTGCTCCTCTTTTGAAGCACAGTTTTTGTCGCACTGTCACTACTGGTTACTGGAGCGTTTTCGAGAATACTTTGCTGATCCGTGTAGTCCTCATTCAATGGATCCGTGCGAGTGAGGAATTAGGAACTTTTCTTGTTTACATGAAGTTCGAAGATCTTCGTCATCATCGTCGTCATTTTGTATCTTCGGAAGAGGGGCATCATCATCATCATCGTCGTCGTCATCATCATCATCATCATCATGCCTTTTCTTTTTTTTTGAACCAGCATAAGAAGTCAACAGATAGACGGCTTGTTCTTCTTCGGATGCTGAAAGTGAATGTAATGAAACTTCATCGCAACAACAACAACAACAAAAAACACAACAAGATGATGACGATAACGAACGCTACGAAAGTGCATTATATGTAGGCGGGCAAGAAACTACTAAGCCAGAAGACATCTCAAAAATTAGCCAACGAGGAAAGAAAGCTATTGAAGGTCTTCTCAGTAGTCGCAGCTCAACTTTAACATCTTCTTCTCTATCTGAAAATTAAAACCTCTCAAGTCGCTATTAATAATGAAGAGGCAGGCCGCAAGCTGTAAACATATGCTCTGATTTGTGAAAAACTTTGATTTCGTTCTACACTTCCTAGACGAACGAATACTAAAAGTTGTTAAATAACCGGTGAAGTAGCTGCTGCTACTGCGGCGGCTTCTACGGCTACAAGCGCCACCGCTGCAGCTAAAACTTTTTAGAACTACTACAGACCGTCAGCAGCAGCCGTATACTTCGAAAAACTGCGAATGCCACGTGCAATCAACAACGTCATACCAGCACACGCACGACATGCATCTAGTTCACGTACACTGCAGTACAGACACACACACATTGACTCACACAAAGTTCTTTCCTCAGCTCTCTCTCTATTTTTCATTACTATCTCTCCCTCCTGCTCATCATCTCTCTCAGCCTCCGCGTTCTCTTCACGATCTCCCCATTAAAAACCTTTAAGCGATAAGACCTGATGCTTCCAAAGGGTATGTCGGTCTCAGAACAGTTTTCTTCATACGCCGTTGGCATCGCTAGCAACAAGCAGCGTCAGCGAGAGAAAGAAATAGTTCGGGCGCGGCACTACTTTTTTGTCGTTTTTTTATACTTCGTCTCTCCAAGAAACCAATTGTCTCCCAAGCCTCTATATACTCTGTACCGCTAAGAAAATTTCACCAACGCCAGATCTGAAGACATCTGATTATATATATTATAGTTATATCTAAAATATAATTGTTCACTTTAATTTCAAAATTGACCGATCGAGATACATTTAATAATTAATATTTCAAAATATATAATTTGCAACTTACCACGCGCGACCGGCATAATAACTACAGCCGCTTCTTCGGCGACTAAACTCTCTCGAGCTCGTTCATCTTCAACTGGCAAGCAAGCAAGTAAGCATGCTGAAGACGATATCGCAAACTCTCGCCAGATTCAAATACAGAAAGTTGGAAGAATGTCTCCCTACGCTGAGAAAACAGACAAGACGAAATGCGTTTCTGACACGCCACGGACCAGTCTTTATATGTGGCATGCTTCTCTCCCTCTCCCTCTCCCCTCTCATTTCTTTTCCCCTCTCACTCCTTCTCACTCTCTTGCTCTCTCTCTCTCTCAACATCGCTACGCATACGCACAAAGATGCTTAGATGCTTGCACGCACGCACATACACACAGACGCTAACACAACACCTACTTCCATTTCTGTCTTTCCCTAGAGCGGTGAAATAGTTTAATCTGTGTGTATACGTCTGTGCGTGCGTCTGTGATCTCGTGTACGTACGTGTACATGTTTGTACACTTGCAGGCTAATGGGCACGGTCTGCCAGATAACAGAACCCCCCACCACCTCGGTTCCAGCTGAGTTCAAAATGACGGAGAGTACCTACGGACGAAATGCAGACAGACCATGACGTATGGACTGTCTGTATGTTTGTCTGTGTCTGTCTGTAACGCTATTCGGTGAAAGAAATATAAACAACGAAGAAAAAGAGAAAATGGAATCGTTTTAAAATAGGAACATTATGTTGACAAAATGTTATAAAAAAAAAGATTGCTTAATTGCCATTAATCAGTGAGACAAATTTTAAAAATTAAAACCACCGGAAGTACATGATCACACAGAGAGAAAGAAACTGAGATTAAGAGAGAGTGAGAGAAAAAGAGAGAGAAGGGAAAGAAAGAGAGGGAGAGAGAAAAATTTGAAGATATGTAGAAAGGGATGTGGAAATAAATAGAGAAGAGAGAGAGAAAGAAAGAGAGAACGGTAGTAAGACAAAGAAAGAGAAAGAAGAGGGAGAGAGAAAGAGAGGAAAAGAAGTAAAATAACAAGTCAGACCCTGCAAGAAAACTTGTACACAACTTTGCGTACTGGCAGCAACGTCGCGGCGGTAAGATAGTTGTACTCGTACTCTTCTTGCCTTCTACTCACTCACGCTGCGCACGCACGCCGCCCAGTGCAGTTGCAAGCTGTGAAGTTAACTTTCCGCCGGGGCTGATCTCTGGTTGCCTGGCTGTACGCACAGTGGAGGAGATAACGTTTTGCGTGTACCGTGCAGTGAGTACGTATTATGGCCACGTACGTGTTGTGTACACCCGTGTCTTGTTCTGTTGCGCCTGTGTTCCCTTCTCTGTGCATGCTTCTCTTTCTTTCTCTCTTTCTCTCTTCTTTTCTCTTTTTTTTCTCTCTCTCTCTCTTTCCCTGTTTATTTTCCCATCCCTTTCTACATATCTTCAAATGTTTCTCTCTCTCTTTCTCTCTCTCTCTCTCTCTCTCTCTTTCTCTCTCTTCCCTTTCCTTATTCGTCATACCACCATCTCTATCTTTCACACACCCATTCATCTCCGATACTCGCACGGACAGCTGAAGATGGAATTTACGCGCTACGAAATTATTAATAAATAAGACATTCGATAATTACGTTTCCTTCCAATCATCAGCAAGAGTCGTTTCATTCATTTGACAGATTACGAGCGATAATTATCCGCTCCAAAAAAAAAAGAAAGAAAAAAGTTTGACCACTAGCCACTAGCGTTCTATTTTTCAAACGGGCGTTGTACCAGCGGTGGCCTATAATAATGATAGCCTATGATAGTCGCTAGCGTCAGCGCAGTGCCCGGGGTAAGTAGGGGCGGCGAAGGACTCAGCAGCATCAGTAGTAGTGGCTTCAATTTCGAAGAAGGAAATGCATCAGGTATGCTAGCAATGATATCTCCATCATGATGATTATTTATACGTGATACCACCAATCTGTTGGGGTGTCAGGGACAGATGGAGGATAGGAATCTCGCTTGTTTGTAGGAAAGTGCAGTTGATTCCCATGGGGGGGGGGTACTTCAATCGGTGCTGCCGGGGTATTACACCGCGTCCGTCAGTGAAATTTCATTGACGTCTGTGACTGCACGTTTCTTTGCGTGCGTGTGTGTGTGTGTTTATTTGCGTGTGTGTTTGTTTGCTTGTTTACTCGTGTGTGGCCGTGTGTGGCCGTGTCTAGAGATTTAAAGGTTTTGAATCTCGCTGGAGCGCTTCCACAAGGACCAATTCTTTTAAGTTCTGCTTTTCCGTTAGAATGCTGCAAATAATGACATTGCATACTTCCTTAGGAGCACTGTTATGTAGAAACACGTGTAAATAAACTCAAAGATTTCTGAATAAAACGGATGTATTGTTTTACAGTATGATGGATAAACAATGGCTTTGTCAGTTGTATTGTTATTAGTATTATTAGCTTTATAATTATTATTATTGTTAATTCCTGTGGATTTCAATTTCAAGTTTATTTTTAATTTCTGCCATCTCCACCCGCTGATTCAATTACCGAAACTATCCTTTGTGAGCCAATTAATGGCAATTTATTTAAAAATTTAATTTTCATTATTTGTAAATAATTATTAAT
>OZ022246.1:2581611-2766611 GCA_963978895.1 Erpobdella octoculata
TACTACTACTACCACTACTACTACTACTGCTGCTGCTACTACTACTACTACTACCACTACTACTACTACTACTACTGCTGCTACTACTACTACTACTACCACTACTACTACTACCACTACTACTGCTACTACTACTACCACAACTACTACTACTGCGGCTGCTGCTACTACTACTACCACTACTACTACTACTACTCATTTTTTTCGGAAATTTACGACTTCATAAGTCTGAAAATTACCGCAAATACAACATTGATGTTGAAGCTTCCCCTCTACAAATATGTCGTTACTAAGAAGTTTTCCTCTACAAAATATATATGTACTTTTTACCATTATTCAAGTATCAGTTCACAAATGTGTTATTTCTTAAGTCTTCTTATATAAATGTGTTACTTTTATTACAGTCTCACTTTACATATGTATTATTATTATTATTAAATTCGTCTTCTACAACTGTATTACTATTATCATATTACTACATAAGAAGTCTCCATCTAGAAGTAAAGTCTTGAAATGTTCCATTATCAAAGTTTTTCTCTAGATCGGTAGACAGACACGATGAAATCATAAAACTTTAAAAGTACAATCAGACGCAAATATTTATCAAAAAACACCTCTGTTTTAATAATTCTAAAAGATTAAAGAACCAATCGATTTAAAATGGAGCGGTTGTTTAGAATGATTAGTGCTTCTATAGTCCACGATACTTCTTTGTACTTCTGGAACCTCTTCCATTCTATCCTACGACCACTGGAACCTGGTTGGAAATATAAGACATTTGCATCAATTTAAAAGTGAAAAAAATCTTTAAAAATGCGATATGTTTTCCGTACTAACCCACTGTGTTTTAGAAAAAAGTTAATCCAATTTTCCACTAATAGCCAATAACAACTACTTTAACAAATTTTAAAACCACTTTATAAGGGATCGTCCATAAATTACGTAAGCCATTTAGTATGTATTTTATATGTAAAATGGGCTACAAAAATGTGACGTATTTTGTGGACGGTCCCTAAGCAAAATTGTGATCCAGACTTCTGCAAGAAATAATTACATGCAAACATCTGAATCAACATTAACCCCTTTACTGTGGGAATTTTTTTTTCAAAATTTTCACCTATTGTGGAGTTTTTTTTCGAAAAAACAAAAAAAAATAAAACAGTTAATTTCATTACTTTTTTGACATAAACAAACAAAATAAGTGACATAAAAAGGTAAGAAATAAGTTTTTTGAGTATCAAAATTTAGCCAATACTCTATTGTACTTCAGAATTATTTAGATTACGATTATGTGACATCTTGGCGTACAAATATTTATTTTGTAAGTATTTATTATTTTTACTAGGGATGCACCGATATATCGGTATCGGCCAGTATCGGCGGATTTATAGGCCGATAATTTAAAAAAAAAAAAAGAACACGTGATAGAAAAACAAAGAAGTAACAGGTCAAGTATTGACTTATTCATTGCTTTTTGATAACATTTTTTTATGAAATGTATGGTCCAGTACTGCCATCTGGCGAATAAACACGAATAACAACACTAAACGTAATATTACGGGCATCACAGTGTGTGGAAGTAAAAGGTTACTAAAAACGTAATATTACGTTCTACACATTGTGGTGAAATCCAGCCGAAACGTAATATTACGTTTCGCACAGTAAAGGGGTTAACAAACAGCTTATGTTCGCGCTTTTTTTCAAACAACACTAATCAAATATCTATGGTGACAAATTTTTATTTTTATTAGCACAATGACGTAATTTTTTAAATATATTTTTTATTCAGTTTCGCGTGAAATAACAAGCTATCCGAAACTTCAAATCAAGTTAGTTTGCTTAACTCCATTTGTGTTGCGCGATGGTTTTAAATTTTGCAGCTAATTAATCTATTTTTATTCAGTTTTGTTTATATTTTTTAGATCATAAATATTATCAAATAAAATTATAGATTAAAGATTTATTTGATGAGCGTTCCTACTTTAACCACTATTGAAACCACAATTTTATTTCATAGATAACATTCAATCGCAAGATGTCGCTGCTTAAAAACCACAGGGTAAGCCTTAATATACCATCTAACGAAAATATAAATAAGTATCTGAATATTTTTTATTATTCATTTAATTTATAAACAATCACATTAAAAAAATATTTACATATATTTTTACGCCACTAAAAATATATTTATTTCTTTTTGAAAATATTTTTCAGGGACCAGTTTTTGTCATCATCCGCTTCCCTTACGACTTGACCTTGACCTGCAAGAATGCTCTGATGAAAACCCTCTCCATACACCATAACTACAGTGGCTGCATTTCAGGGATAACAACCTCGGTAAAAATTTCAATAATCGTCGTAGTGTTTCCCGTCAAATTATTGGAAGAAGCCAAACATTTTATGTATCAAAAACTACTAACCACCTACTCTAGTGACTCTGAAGAAAAATGTCAAACTTCTCTAACCCACTAATATGAAAAATTCACTATTTTTTCGAAAGATTTTCCCCATTCTGTTCATTCTACTTTATTTATTGTAAAAAAAACTGTTTAGTTGTTTTTTGTAGTCACTGATAGTTTCAGTTGCAACTGATAGTTGGAACTAGTTGCAACTGATAGTGGATGCGATCCTTGATCCTTTCCATGAGTAGGTAGTAGGCGCAAAAGGGAAATAGACGAACTTTAACCTTGCCAATCTCTCTCTTTTCTTTCAGCTGAGAGTCATAGAAGGAAGCTGGCCAGGAACGATGGGGGTTGCTGTACTGACTTTCAAGAGTCTCAGAGAAGCAGAACTGTGGAAAGACAGCGTGCCAGAGATCAAACAGCCAGATTGGCTGAGAGGCGTTGATATGCTCATTGTGCCTATAAAGCACTTGCCAGGTTTGCGTTGTAAACTAGTTAATTAACAATTTATTAAAATTATTTAAAAAAAAAATTTTTGTTGAATAGATAACGGTTCCTAGTTGTTTTTTAGACAGGAAAAATTATTGATGAGTTGAGTTAATGAACAAATTATGTTATGTAATTTAATAATCGTAGTACCTATTATAGAATACCATTGACAGAGACAAACTGCATATACAATGTTTGACAAATAAATTGTTCTATTTTTTTGGTGATTAAAACTTGACTATGTAAGAATTTCTAAGCAGAGTATACATATATACTCGTACATACTTTGGACACATCTCCCCTAAACCAAAAATAAGAAAAGAATTTTTTACAAGTCATATCACAAAAGATAAATTTTCTGACATTTGTTTGATTATTATTGATTTAAAATTACATTTGATCGACAAAAAAACAGCTCCGAATAAGAATTTCGTTCAAATTCTCGATTTGTGCCTTCACGACCTGCCCTCTTTCGAACACAACTACGCCTGCGAGGCAAAAGAAGTTCTCAACTACTGGGGGGCGTGTGCCGGGGTTGTTTCTGCCCCCTCGGATGCTATTCACAAGGTCAAAGGCTTGTGGGACCCCAACTACCTCATCATGAACTTTTGGCCTTCTTGTCAAGTTTTCGAAGAAGCCATGAGATCGGGTTTGTAATGATTTTGTCTTATTTGTTCTGATTCAGTTTTTTGTTTTTATAGAATCAACGTAAGCAGTTAATCAGCTTATGGCTCTATGAAAAGATCTAAAAAATGATGTTGAACATATTATAGAACATATAGAACATATAGTGATTAAATCAATTTTGCAATATACATTTAATAATATATTAATAATAATAACATAATCTTCAAGACCAATACAAGGACCTGGTCAACAAGAGAAACCATTGTTCGGCTTCCAGTACCTGTGTCTTCCAGTTGCAACCGATAGTCGAGGCCAATCCTTGCTCCGTTCCATGATAACAATTTGAAAAGTGATGGAACCGGGGAAAACCCCTAGCGTTTAACGATTGTTTTCTTAATGGTGACGTTTTTTTATCATCCTGGCCTATGTGCCTTTTTGGAATAACCTTTTTTGTGAGATTCGAGATAAAAAAAAGTTTAGCTTTTATTTGTTTATTCAGATTTCGACAAATTTTTTAAGTTTTTGTTTTTTCTGGCTCAAGCGGATGTGATGAAATCATCGTGTTTGTCGGCAAAAGTAACTAAACTATACAAACTAAAAAACTATAGGAAAGCATGCAAGTAAAGCAATCCAGGAAGGTTAGGTTCAAAGGTTATGCGAGTTATGAGGACAACGTTGCGGCTATAATTACTTGGACCAGAGGTGGAAATGGGTTAATTTTTGGCTACCCAACTTACTACTTACTCAAACCAACCCAACACATGTGTCAGCCCAACACGCCTCTACTCAATGTTTCATTCATGCTCCTTGGCTTTGAGGAAGAATTAAAAATTATGGGACATGAGCATCATTTCAGGAAAAACAAATTTGAGTAAAAAATGTTTAAAAAATCTTCACATTCCAAATTTATCCAAATCTTACAGACGTTCGTTTTCCCTCCCAAAACTGCTCATGACCAGTGGAATAATCGTAAATACTTTCACCATAAATTTTTTCCAAAACTTTTCAAAATAAATAATTTCTTCCAAAATTGCTTTTGGAAAAATTTTAAATTAGAGGGGTGGGGGAATTTGAAACTTTTAGGAGGAAGAATTCCCTTTCCAAGGCGTCTGGATAAAGTCCTGAATTGAATTCATTGTAATGTAAATATGGCGATAATGACATTTTTTTCTTTCTAACGAGACTTAGCAATTGAAAAACCAAATTCGGTTTAAGTGCAATACATTATTTTCATAGAGTAAACATTTTTCTTATCCAAAACAATAATTGTTACTAATGGTATCAAAACTGGACAGGAAAACAGCGAGTTTTAAATAAATAAATAAATAAATAAATAAATAAATAAATAAATAAATAAATAAATAAATAAATAAATAAATAAATAAATAAATAAATAAATAAATAAATAAATAAATAAATAAATAAATAAATAAATAAATAAATAAATAAATAAATAAATAAATAAATAAATAAATAAATAAATAAATAAATAAATAAATAAATAAATAAATAAATAAATAAATAAATAAATAAATAAATAAATAAATAAATAAATAAATAAATAAATAAATAAATAAATAAATAAATAAATAAATAAATAAATAAATAAATAAATAAATAAATAAATAAATAAATAAATAAATAAATAAATAAATAAATAAATAAATAAATAAATAAATAAATAAATAAATAAATAAATAAATAAATAAATAAATAAATAAATAAATAAATAAATAAATAAATAAATAAATAAATAAATAAATAAATAAATAAATAAATAAATAAATAAATAAATAAATAAATAAATAAATAAATAAATAAATAAATAAATAAATAAATAAATAAATAAATAAATAAATAAATAAATAAATAAATAAATAAATAAATAAATAAATAAATAAATAAATAAATAAATAAATAAATAAATAAATAAATAAATAAATAAATAAATAAATAAATAAATAAATAAATAAATAAATAAATAAATAAATAAATAAATAAATAAATAAATAAATAAATAAATAAATAAATAAATAAATAAATAAATAAACAATTAAATAAATAAATTATTGGTTATAAATAAAATGAAATAAAGAGTAGAAAAGATGTGACAAGGTGCATTTGAAGAAAATATAAAACCGCTTCATCAAATCGTGCAACTCATTCATCGCCAGTTTTAAACTCAACATCGAAATTACAGTTTTCGAATCTCGAAAAACAAAATATTTACATTCTTCTGTGACATCCCTCTTTTTTATGGCGCGTCTTTACTTTCAGGAAGGTTTTCTTTTCAGCACGTCTGATAAAAATACAGGACCGTCATATTCGTCGTATTCGTCGTAATCGGATCTCCAAACTTTCTTAGTTGTACTCTTTATTTTTCGGCGTCTCTCGCTTGGATAACTGCTTTTCTCCCTTCTGGATAGCGAATCGGATGTCGAGCGAATCGTCAAAAGTACAGACTTCAATGGCGTATCCGGAGAATCTTCGTCTAGATCGCCTCTGTCTAGTTTTATCTCAGAAGAAAACTGTCGCAGTTCTTCAAGAGAGATCGGATCTAACTTTCTGGCACGGCCCAGAATATTGCTGTCATTGTTGTTGTTGTTCCTGGCTTCGATCTCGATGGCCAGCTCTTCCAAGATGTCTTGAACTTTGTATCCTCGAGACTGGAGTTTCTTGAAGAGCTGCATTATTTCGAGACGAGAAGCTTGCGAAAAAGTTGTTCGAGAGCTGTGCTTTGGGCTCGGCGTCACCTTTTCGTCAGGCTCGTCTAGAAGATCTTGATCGTCTAAGATACTAGTAGATGTCGGCGTTCTGTCGTTTTCATTCTGACTGACTTCTGAGTTGACATGTTTCTGTCCTTCGTAGATGTCTTTAACGAGGAGCAGAGAAGCCACCAGGGCTGTAGCTATCAAGATCAAGGCGATGGCAGAGCCGATTGCTACCAGTGTGTAGTACTTTCTATCTCGAGCTTGAGCCGGCATTTTCTTGGGCACTAGTGACTCTGAAAGTATATCAAGTTTAACATAATTGATTATAATTTCATCAATTAATTTACAAATTTATAATAATTTCATAATTCACTATAATTTACCACAACTTCATAATTCACTACAGTTTCATAATTCACTGTAACTCCAAGTCGACCATCATCGTGCGTCGTTTATTTTTTTTTATTTTTTTCAAATATTTTAATAAAACAAAGCCATATAAACAAAAAAATCAGTATTGCTCACACAGTTAGTAGTATTTTACCACCAAACTAGATTCAACATCGATTAAATTTCCATTTCAATAAAACTCAACATTTATCATCGGCCTGGGAAAAAACGAAACGAAAAAAGAAACGCGAAGAAAAAAAGTCATCTCGAAAAAGCTTTATATAAGAAGCGCCTGCACTTTATTGTCCACTGTCGCCCTATTAAATGTCACCGGCCAGTAATAATGACGGAAAAGACAAATGGACATGCGCAGACAAGTATAATGCGACGATCGTCTAAAAAGCGATTTGACACTTTCATTTATATATCAACACGGGACTCCGTAACGATCCTATATAAACGGGCACAGATACGAGCAGAGAGAGAAAGCGACGGAACCAAACGGACATTTAAGAGTTCATATGCATATACATATCCGTCACATTTGAGTAAATCTAAAGTGCAATTATTGACCGACGCAATAAACTTTAATCGCCGGGTATACACCGCTAAGCGCAGACGGACATTTCCATACATAGGAAATCCTGCTCCACTATACAAATACAAATAGGCGCAGCAACAAATCTTGTTTGTATGTACCCGAAGCCGAAGAAGACGTTTAGAAATATAAACCGATTAGCAATGAATATCGCAGAGACGTCATCTAGTCTGGTCAGAGTGATAGAAAACGGTCATTAAACAACTTTTTAGACCTATCCCGCAGACAAAGTGGTCTACTAAGACCTTATTACTGTCGCTTCTTTGATATACATACATTTCGTCGAATAACTCTGGACAGCGCGGTGTGATATCAGACGCTCGCTGCAGTAATTTTGAAGTAAAAAAATGAATAAAAAACGAAATCATTCATAAATGACAATTTGCGCAGGGAGGAAGTAGCTTTCAATACCCCCCCTCTCGTCTGACATTTTCCATCCATTTTGCTACTCTGATCGCTTATTTCGTACGGACTACTTGACACTTCCTATATGGCCATGTTATGCACATTTTTATGGGATTTATTTAATTTTCCACTGTTTGCCAGTGTCTGCCGTCCGCTTGTGGCAATCAAAAAATTTAATTATTCTTCCTATCGACTGTCTCTTTCGGAGAATGTCCGCATCGTTTGCTTCGTGGCTCAACTTTTTTTTTTTAAATTCATATATTATGTTTTATTATCAGATTTTTTTTTTACAAAAATTATAAAAAATTAAACAAAGTAGCACTGCAGCAACAAGGAATTATTATGATATAATATATACGACCCGCCATACATATACATATACGAACGATCATTTACGAATTTCTCATTTTTCTTGCTGACGATAAGCTTTTAAGCCCGACTAACGCCCCCGCCATTTAAGACCCCTTTATTATGACCGGATTTTTGGGCAATTTTCAAGGTCGTAAAAGGGGAGTATACTAGTGTATATAAATATAGATACACTTTTCCAACTGCATCGCCTTGCTTTAAGATGCTGTAACCCTTATGTTTAAGGATAATATTTTTTAATCGCAAGATGAAATATCAAACCTTCCATTCTGTTTGCCCCAAAATTAAACTATTTCTTCTTGATTCGGTAGATGTAAGTACGTTATCGACTTGAACTGGCCACCGCTATACCGACGAGAAAGTTCACGGCTATATAATTAAAAGCGTTTTTTTCCTTTTTAACCTGATGTACTTTTATTTGCTTTTAACTGTAGTCAATTAGTCGACACGAGCTTATATGCATAATCTCCTGTTCAGTCTAATTTGCATGGAAACAAGTCGGCGACTCTCAGACGGCTAGACCTATTACGAGGTGGCCGTGCGCTGCGAGAGTGGCGGTTTTGAAGCTAAGAATAAGCGAATATAAGAAGTTATTCACTTCTTGAAAGAGCTGAGTATAAATTATTTATATTTTACGTAGCCACGGTTATTTTTAAGTGTATGTTTGATTTTAATAAAAAAAAACCCAACCTCCAGCACTCTTATAAAGAACTTATGAATTGAATAAAAAAAAGTATAAAACCTCTTGACGCTGAAATTTAAATATACCTAGTATAAAAAAGTGTACTTTTCTGATAAATTATTGATACTATATTATAGTATTAATTTGCCAAATGGTGGTCGTTGACAATCCTTTTAAAGCATGGATTTTGTTTGTCCGGACGGGAAGACTTGCATCACCTCCCGCAGAATTAACTTTCATAATGTTTTCCGCTGGCGCCACAACCCCGCTGTTGGCACGTCTCCACTGTGTCCGCAGTCTGACTTTCGGTCGCGTGGAATGTCAAAAGTGATAACCACGCTAAACTGACTAGCTGCAATGAAATCACTTATCTTTGCTAATTATGAGAGGTAGGGGTGGCACTTTATGCCGGTAAAGTTACATAACTTGCACTTTTTTTAAAGTTAATCCAAATCATGATCACAATAATCTAATATTGAGTATCTATTTGGGAATATCGCCGACTCGTTCTACAAACTCAAATATATATATAAGGTTCTATTAAATAGAACAATATAAGAACCGTGATATATATTTGTAGAGTTAAAAATGGTAAACATTGAGGATCTCGTTTGACCGACCATAATGCTGCTTTAATCAGCAATCTCGAAACTTTTGATGTAAAAAATCTATGCTGACTGAATCAAAATCTTATCAGAAAGTTATTTAATCTTCAAAGGACCTGCTAATGTAAACATGTCTGAGTCTGATTTATTTGTCAGCATACGTAATTTTACATATGCTAATTAGTTATTATTTCATGAATTATAAAATTTGATCAAAGTTAGTATATATTTTTTTATTTTACTAATATAACTTTAAGAATGAATACATGCTTCAAGGTTTAATTAATCATTTATCGATCATTATCACACGATCTTTGGATAGTTTTGATGTCGGTAGCGGAGATTTTTTTCATCAATTTATTTGGTTGAATTGAAGCGTAGTCGCATCTAAATTTGTGTTTAAATTTAATTTTAGAGACATTTGGATGTCTGTTCGTCTAAAAAAATATAGATAAGTGTCTTTTAGTTTATAACTTTGACAAACCAGCTTATCTTTCATTTCCGGGTACCGAAAGTCGAAAGTTTGTACTTTTGTTGACAATGTTGACTTTTTCAGTGTCTTATAGGCTGGAATACAAGATGTTCTCTAAATTATATCAGTTTAATTTTTTATTACGTTTCACAATGTGGCGTGTCGTCGGCTAATAATTAAATAAAATAATGCTTAGCAAGTATTATAGAATTGGTATTTGCACATTGATAGTTATTTAAATCTTACTTCCTGATTTATAACACAATTTTTTTAATGTTTGTGATGGTATTTTATTGATTGTTTCAAATTCTTTGTTTACATTTTATGTAGCAGGGCCATAAATTTGAATATCTGCCACTTCATCCTTGTTGGCCAAGAATGACTTCAGTGGCTTTTTTCAAGTGCTGTATTATGCCTCCACAACCACCTGTTTGTATATTAAGATTTCTTTATTATTCATTTATTTTGTTACATTGTAATAAAATTGGTTAAAAGCAAAAATCATGAATTAGCTAAAAACACAATTCACGTATCTTTTTGTGCAAATCCGAAGGCCCCATACCTGAAAAAGCGATAAATCATTTGACATCATATATATATATATATATTAAATATAAGCCTAACAATTTATAAATCATTTCAATAGATATATTTTATCATAGTTTAATTAATTTGAATAATTGAAGAAATGCACATAAATAGACACATTTGAAGAGCAGACAGATTTCTCATTAAATTATGCTTATCATTGTTAGGTTTAAATTTTTTAACTTGAATTGTCAGATATTGTAATTAAGAATTGAGATAAAAAAAATTATGCAATACAATTCAGTGAATTTAACAATGTTAAGTGTTTTCAATGTCATGATGAATGCAGCTTGAGTAATTAGAACTGGAAACGAGTGATATCATCAATTTAAATGATTTCTTTATTTTCTTTAAAACTTTTAAACAGCAAAGAAAAAGGATCATAGACAGGACGATGATCGGTCTGCCGACGAACTTCCAGCACACGGGCCACATCGGATCAAACGACGTTGGACGAGACGCGGGCGCGGTTAGTAGTTTGAGATGTTTATGATAATTAAATATTAATTATTCAAGAAGCGTGTTCATTATTATTATTATTATTATTATTATTATTATTATTATTATTATTATTGTTGTGATTATTGTTGTTATTTAAAACAAAAGATTTTTACAGAATTTAAGATTTATTGGTTTATTCATCTCTTTGGCATGCAGACTATGTCTATTTTTTAAGATGATTAAAGTATTTTGTTTAAAAATAATTTAAAAAATTAACAAGTAATTGCTTTAACGAATGTGGAAATGAACTCAATCCACTCGCTTAGCACTTAGATTTAAGATTGTGCAGAAAATCTAGAGTAAACAAGCTTTAGATTAGAATAATTATATAGCACGATATAGATGGCGCAGTGTTTTCCTTCTTACAGTTAGACGCCCAGATGCAACTGCACACCAAAGGGGGCTACTCCACAACATCGCCAATCTTGTCACATCTGAAACTAATTGACTTGCAACAGCCCATCACCATTTCATGAGGTAATTTATCGTGGGAACCGTGAGTCGTGGTAGTGGTGGTGATGATGATACTGATGAAAATGATTAATGATTTAAATGAATAATGATTTAAATGATTTAATCCTTTTTAATGATTTAAATGATTTAATCATTTTTAATGATTTAAGTAATTCAATCATTTTTAATGAATTAATCAGATGGTGGTTACTGATGAAGCAATGTTAATTGATTTTAAATTGATATTTTTAGCAAATTTAATATATATATATATATTTATGTATTTAAAATCTGATAATATAAATTTGTAATATAATGCCATCGGCCTGCAGCATGGTATTGGAGTTTAAAACAATGCGAGGTCGGTTTAAATACGGTAAAACTGTATGGCAGTAGTAGATGGCTCTATTTTATCGTAACACGATGACTTACAAGTTTTAATAGAAATAATTACGCTCTATTAAAAGCGGGGTGAGAACTGTAAGTGCCATTTGATTTGGACAGAATGGGGTACTCCATGGACATCATAGAGTATTTTGGATGGGACGGGATATTCTGTGGTCATCATAAAGTATTTTGGATGGGACTGGGTACTCCATGGTCATCATAAAGTATTGTGGATGGGACGGGATAATACTCTGTGGACATCATAAAGTATTTGGGACGGGAATGGGTACTCTGTAGTCATCATAAAGTATTTTGGATGGGATGGGGTACTCCATGGTCATCATAAAGTATTTTAGATGGGACGGGGTATCATAAAGTATTTTGACCTGTCAGTTATTTTATGTGTTAATAATTTATAATAATATTAATTATTCTTCTTTGTTTGACAGAACGAACAGGCATCATCCTGAAGAACGAGGATGCTGAAGAAGAAGAAGGCTTATTTTAAATACGGAAAATTATGTTAATTTATGTAAATTTTATGTTCGGTTTATTAATGTATGATAAAAACGAGAAGCGGAGGCAGGTCGAAAAGAAGCGAGATAGGATGATTAAAGGGGAGTGGTTTTTTAACATTAACATAAATTATGTACTTTCTTGTAACTATCGATGTGCAGCGGTTCAGACTTATACTCTGTGTTTATACTACTATGCTCCGTCAAGCGATAAAGCAGATAAAGTATGTACATGTATCCGCAGTAAGCTATCTGAGCTAGCTCCGCCTGCCTATTTAAGGACTTTTTGTGTAAACTATGTTAAGAGGCCTCTTCTTCTCCTTTCACTCACTGCTTCATTATTATCGTTTAAACGGAAAACTGTTCCAGGTCTTATTCCTATGTTTTCTCATTTGTGTTCTTCCGTCTGTGTGTGTGTGAATTTGTGTAGAATTGACGGACGGATGATTTGGTTTTTCATTCTAATCGCAACGTTTTCGCTTTTATGTTTTCAATTTTGTTTCTACTGCTCTGTCATTATTGTGTTTTAACGGTTTTTTTTTCATTTAATCTCTATTTAATTAAATTTTTAAAGTTTTCATTTCTGTTTTTTTTGTCCGAAGATGAGCGGAGATATTATTAAGCAGGTTTTTCGTTTATTTTTCATCTTAAAAAAAGAACGGCATCGGAAATAGTTTCTGTTCGTTCCTTTTACGTCGTTCTGCGAGACTTCTACGATGGAGGAGCTCAACATTTTCACGTGTTAATACTCTTGCGTTTGTTTAAAAGTGTTCTTGCATCAGGGGAGAGTTGCACTTCCGTTTCCTCTTTATCATCCATTTTAGCTTTTGTTTTAGAAAATACTTTATTCAAATTCGTTCAATTCGACTACGTGATTGGGTTTTTCAAAGTAACAATGCGAAGTCACATTCGCACTAAAGCTACGTCTTTTTCCTGACTTAGTATGATTTCTTTTTATTGTCAAACACATTTTAGTTGTTTTTATCTATTCTATGTTCTCTAGCTTTGTATCACTTTCAAGCTGATGATGTGTCTATTAGTTGGAATTGATTTTTTATGTCATAGGATTCCTAATTGATCTTATAATTGTTAAATAGCTGTTAACTTTAAAAGTTCAACTCTCGTGCACTTTCTGAGATCACATACGAGCCCGCTCTTTTACTTACCTGCAGTTAAAATAGCATTGATTCCAAACTCTTTCCCGAAAGACGTTCCTCACGATATTTCGCTCGCATTCTGTTTTATCATCTCAGTTAATTTTAATATGTTAATTTTTAAAAGAGAAAAGTGTAAAGATTTGAAAGCTCAGCCTCTCTCCTTCTTTGTTCATTGTACGACTAACGACAGCAGTTTTTTCAGCTCGTGTATGTTATTACGTGTGGAAGCAGTACACGCGCCCTTGCCTATTGCGACTTTTTCAGGGATGTTCATGTCAGTACTGTGCGAGACTGTCCAATTAATTAATTAATTATCTCTCGATGCATACATGTCTTGTATCTCTCAGGAGATACATGGACTTATCCTCCTCTTTTTCTTCATTCTATTTTGTTTTATTCCACAGAATCAAACAGCGTCTTTTTTGTATACAGGCTACTGCAGAACTACTTAAAAATGATTGTTTGTTGATAAACTGCTTATCTGGTTGACCCTCCATGACCTAGATGGCGAGACGGGAAATGGGAGCAGAAATTGAATTTAGTTAAGAGAAAAAGGTAGATTTTAATGTCATTTCCGGGTCGTTTTGATGCGTTTCGATCGTTTTTAGTGTCACTGTCATTATCATAATCAGATCCGTTTACTTATTTCATTATATATTTCTAGTTCAGTTGGTCAATTTTCCAATATTATTAATCGCCATCTCTCTCTCTCTCTTATATTCGACAGTCTTAGAAAAGTAAGATTTTTTGCTGCGTGAAACTATATCGGCAATGAATATTTGTGATGAGCGTTTTTTGTTTAAAGAAAAGTTTCATATTCCGGTCGTTTTCACTCAGTTGCGTTGAGCGGATTTCTAGTCTGAAGTTGGAAATTCAAAATTTCAATTTCGAATGATAATTTCAATTTCTTCAAAATTCCGTTTAGTTGTTCACATAGAAAATTACTTTGGCGTGTTTTTTTATTTAATTACTTATAAAAAGGAATGTGGGAATTCATTAAAAACCACCTTCCGTGACACTTCTGCTCTGTATTTTGCATTCGTGTCGGTGCGGTTTTGTCTTGCAAGCGATTAAATTAAAACTCAAGAACTATCTTGACATCACAGATCAACAAGACCTGTCTGGAAATTACTTACTTCTGACGAGTTTGACGTAGCATAAATTAATATATGTATGCACATATATACATGTGTGTTTATTTATAATAATGTCTCCTTCATGCCTTGCGGATTCTTAAGCAGAATTTGTTCAAATGACGGCCACAATTCACTCGGATTTAATTTCGTTTTCTTCCTTAAAACTTCTGTAAAGACTAACGATCGACAAATCAGGTCTATTTGCATTTTCTGTTTTAATACTGTTAACTTGAGAAATTAATAAAAGCCATTGTCTTTTATCATTCAGTGTTACTAAAACCAGTGTTTTGAGTTTTACAATTTTTATTAGAAAGTAAAAAATACCTGCTACATTAGATATACACATCTACATAATATATATATATATCATTTATCAAATAAAAATGGAATTGTTTATTGTAATAAGATGAGAAATATTATACAATTTCACAGTTTTCTATCACAAATGAAAAAAAAAGAAAGAAAGGTTGTTAACAAAGAAACCAGACGGATTTAACTGAACCAACTAAAACAAACCCGGACTTCCTTAAAATGATTGCGTGCGTGTTAAGCGAGTAAATATTACACATGTCGGAGCAGTGATCGTGGACAAAAAATGTTCAGGGCGTGTATTATTAATGTTGTTGTTGTTGATACAAACACGAAGAAAGAAGAGAAACTGGTAAGGAGATTAAGAAGAAATAAACATCAGTGGGGAAAACAACAAAGAATGTCACATTATCATCAAACCGTTAGCAAGCTAAAAGAAGAACAGCTGTCTGTGTGTGTGTAATTGTTTCAAAGAAACGATGAATAATTTTTAAAAAAATCCATAAAGTTGTTGTTCATCACTCTCTGTTAGTTCGTTCGCATCGTGTGTGTGCGTGCGACTCACACGTCTTGAATCTTGATCTTGATCGGAAGGCTTGGAGCTTGCACCATGTCTCCCAGGGTCAACTTTTCTTTGTCATCCAGAGGAGCAAAGAAAAGAAACTTTTCCTCAATGGGAATCAGATACTCCATGTCCCCTTCAACTGACATCTTCAAAATTTGCTACAAAATAACTCGTCAAATTAGAAAAAAAAAAGTTACAGTATATCAGAAGTAATTCAACAGGTTTGCAACATCGGCACAAAGTAAGTTGAAACATCTTTATGCTACAAGGCAGTGCAAATGATAAAGACTGAATCTAGCAACTTTTAAGCAGAAACAATCGATCAAAGAAATAAAACTGATATAAAACCTCAGCCCTGCGGCGTCTGCTGCTCAGAACAGTGGCAATGCAGTACCAGGCGAAGCACAGCAAAATAGCAGTCATGAGAAGAATCAGTGTCGTCCTTTTCAGTCCACTTTTGTAGGCCAGATTGGTCAAGAAATCACACAGCTTTCCCTTGGATTCCTTGACGGCGCCGTCAGAGCTGAGAGGCTTGTCGTCGTTGACGGCGATCGACATCTTCATTTCATTGTCATTTTTGATTCCGAACTGTTCATTTCCATCTGGTGACGCTCCGAGTAAGGAATTCAAGAATTCTTTCATCCTCGACTGTGAACTTTCAACCGATTCTTTGTCTATATTCGTGAATATTGAAAATAAAATGCCATCAACTTTAAAAATTAAAATATGTGTTCTTGACTCGAGAAATTAATTAATTAACGACACAACCTACATGGACGAGTTCTTACCGACAGAGCTACCCACCATCACCAGAAATTTAGTGGCAGTAAAAATAAATGCTCTTTCAAAAATAAAAAAATTAACAAATAATCAAAAGAAATCATAAAACAACATTATTACCATAACTACCATCGTCATAGGAGAGCAACGGTAGTTTCTTAATGATTATAAATCTGTGCAGGACCGGTCGGTACATGTAACCATCGTCTTTACTCTCTTGAGCAGCACCAACATGTTCCTCGGGAAGATCGCCGAGGGTGCCAACAGTTGATGTTTTTCCACCATCCGAGCCGGACGGGTTCAGTTCCTTGAAAAACTGCTTGGCATCGCTCGAAAGTTTGCCGATCCTCGACTCCATCATGTCGGGGATGCCAGCCCAGCCGTAGTTCGTTTGGTGCTTCACGCCGTCCAGCATGCAGTCCATCATCTTGGACATGCGAGAGTGAATGCGATCGAAGACATCTTGTATGTCGGATGATTGGACACTTGTCTCTGCCTGTTTCAGAAGATTTGTTTCAATTTTAAAAAAAAACTGATAGAAATAATTCAGCAAAAATAAATATATCATAACATAATTAAAAAACTTATAGTTGTGCACCACACTTCACTGCTGGTAATGTGACATTTTGCTTTAATTTGATTATACAACAAATTACTATACTAGAGAAACACAGCTGTAATAGAAAAATTGTAAACTCGTCTAAGCTGTACGAATAAAAACATACACAAACTAAGACATGCATCTAATCTCAGCTCATTAAAAAAATAATAGAATGGCAAAAGTAGCAATTTAGTCCAAATTCATTGCACATTTTTATTAAACACAAATCAAACCTTGTCATTGGGAATGTTGTTTTTAAAATCAACCCCATCGAGCACTGGTTGTTCAACAATTGGCTTTTCATGCTCTTTAAAATATTAAATAATTCAACAAGATAATAAACATTAAAGTATAACTATATACTAACTATATATAATACAATTGAAAAATAGTCACTAACATATTGTATGTTCTGAAATATATACAATTTCTAGAAAAAAATATATTTTAATTTAAAAAAATGTACCGATCATTGAGTGGTCCTGGTGGGTGTTATCATTTGCCTAAAAAATTTAAAACAATAAATCAATTAAACTGAAAGTTAAAAAAATTAATTTAAGTTAGCTATATAGAAAATAACCATCAGGAAACAATCAAAAATGTAAACAAACTATTAATTTGTATTAATTCAAATGTATTAATTCAAAATTAATACATTTTCTAAATTTAATAATTTATAAATTATTAAATATAAATATCTAAAAAAATATCTTAAACAACAACAGCTGAGCTGAACTCTGCTGAACGACCATGGCCAACATTTTCACTTAAAAAAAGGTGCTACCAAACTTCCTACTTGATTGATAGACTTTTCCACTAAGCTCAATTCACATCGTACGACAATTGAGCCAAAAATCAAGAGTATTGCAGTCGCAAAACACGATATATTGATCACAGCCATTTTGGATAATAATAACAGGGATGACGAGCGAAGTAGGACTCAATGGTAGACAGTGTTGAGCTGAACTAATTCTTTGTATAAAATATAAATAAAATGATATGTATAAATTACTACTTTTTATTTGTATTATAAATATAAACGGGTTGTTATGTTATGCAACAACGTTTTATTTTTAACCAAGGATGTCTTGATATAACAATTTAACTGGATAGACAACCTATTCTAGTAGGCCTTAATCAATGTACAATCAATACCGTTTATTTCCAATTACGTCATAGTTAGCGTAAGACCTCCTATCTCAAAAAAACTATCGTGAACAAGTCTTAAACAAAAAGTAAACAAGTAAATTAAAAACGAATTT
Organism: Erpobdella octoculata; assembly: GCA_963978895.1. Lineage (NCBI taxonomy): Eukaryota > Metazoa > Annelida > Clitellata > Hirudinida > Erpobdellidae > Erpobdella > Erpobdella octoculata. Next base: position 2,599,616 of record OZ022246.1, read on the forward strand.
TTAAAACCCAATGCTTTTATATGTAATTAAAACACAAATTTTGCAATCAATTTTTTCTTATATTACTCTTTTATTTTATATTAAAGTCGAAATATCTTAATTATATCGAAATATCGAAATTAATTAAAATTAACTAAATTAATTGACTTATTGTAAAACTAATAATTGAATATTGCATTGTCTTCTATTCTGAGCATGTATGCCAAATTTGAAAAAAATCTATCATCAGGAAGTGACTCAAAAATTGATTGCAAGATTTGAAACAGACAGAGAAACAGAGACGACGAGTTAATAAAAGCATTGGTAAAAAAACAACGTTTATTGCTCTAGGTATAAGTCAATTGACTGATTTATATCAAAGTTGAGAGTTTGACCTGATCCTCTATTAAGTTGAAAATCCGGGATCCGAGCCATGTAGGTACCCTACAACTCAGGGCGCCTTTGAATTTACGAAGAAGCACCATATAAGTTCATTTGGATCGATTTTCCTCCACTTACCATGACGAAACCCAGTGCAGTTAGAGCCAATAGCTAGGCCGTGTGATATACCTACACCGCACGTTGTATTTTAATTAACTCATCAGTTTTCTAGTCGTGCTCACTAGGCCGAAACAGTTTACTTGAGTTTACCTACCGAGCTACTCGAAAACAAGCCTCAGTCTGTTGGCCTTTAGGAAAAAGCTGAAGACCTTCTTTCCCGTTCAGAACATAATTATTTCACATAACATTTCTGTATTTTTTCTCTGTTCTTTCTCCATGCTTATTTTCTTTATTTCTACCCTTATCCTTAAGAATAATTTTTTTTGAACTGCTAGTCATGTTATTATTGAGAACATTACAAAAAGCATGTAAATACATATTTGGTACAAATAAATAATAGGATGCGAAAAAGGTCAAGAAACCAAATTACATTATTAAAAATGCTTTCATTAATTCCTTAAATAATGTAATAAAATTTTAATAAATACTATTGCATCTCCTTACAGCAAAAGCTATCAAGGAAACTATAAAACTTATAGGCACAGATGTAGGTATACGTTAAAATAACTAAACCTCAGAAAAATAATGAATAATTAGTTGACTGGCTCTATTTTGACAAAACTCAAAAACAGACAACTAACCAAAAAATCGATGAAAAGACAAGATAACAGTTAAAAATATAAGCAAATCGTTGACTTTATATAGCAAGTGAAAAACTGATGAAAGCAATAAATAAGTAGCTGCCAATCGGAAATGAGAAGAATTAAGAACACGGGCATTTTTGAGAGCTTTATTAAGTCAATTCTTCGGAGGAGCTGGTTTCTGAAAATATCAAAAACAAAGTTATTTTTGAATAAATTAACATATGATGAATAATACATAAAGTAACATGATTTTAAATAAATATACATACATACATACATATATATATATATATATATATATATATATATATATATATATATATATTACTGGAACTAATATATATACATTACTGGAACTAATTTTCCGATATTGTATTTCTTCAATAGCTCCTTGGCATCTGAAGAATGTGAAACATCATCAAATTCAATAGTGGCATCTCTCCCTATGGCAAAGTTGAAAAATATTCACACTTCGAGATGAATACTTTACTACATCATATTTCGTAACAAAAAAAGATATAAAACCCAATAGCTCCAAACCTCCATGTTCCCTAAGAACTTCTTCACCACCGGGATGCTTATTAGAAAACAAACACATCAAAAATTAAAAAAAATGCTGAAGTTATTTGTATAAATCTAAACTTTAACATTTACTTCTTTGCAGAAACTAGATACATCATAGACATTCCCATGGATAGCTACCCAAATTGAGCCAGCTGTTCCATCATTTTTCCTTAGTTCATCAATGGAAATCTTTTTGCAACAGTTACAGGTTTCTTTGCAGGCCATCAATAAATCAATAACTATAAAGTTTATAGTATAAACAAAATTGAAAATATTACACCACTTGCAATCAAATAAAAGGTTAATGCTATACTAGTAAAACTAGTTCAAGAAAAAAATCAAGTCAATAAAAATATCTGCAAACACTTGTTTACATTAATCGTTTTGTTATTGTTATTTATAGAAAGAAGACAAATCCAAGAACAAGGTCACTTAGGTTAATTTCAAACTTTGTTCCCGCTTGCCAAATAAGGATACACGTATATCAATTTGCATATTCATAAGAAGCAGTATGACTTATGAAAACTGATATTGGTAAAATTAAACAGTAAATTACACTAATCAATAAGTTAAGGCAACTTAAAATTATATAAACTTTTAATTGAACATATTTAATAGTCAAATAATCAATTTAAGTGACATCGTTATTTTAAATTTTCAAATTGACAATGAAGCGCTATAACATTGCGGTAACAAGCTAGCAAAGAAAAAACACTAAAAACTCGCTATTAATTTTGGCCATATTGTGTCGAAGTTAAGTCGTATATTTTAGTAAATTCCTAAGCTAAGGTTGATTGCTTAACTTTACTTTAATTAATTTAAATATATTTTTGCCGTTTTTAGGCGGTTTTTGGAAAATATTTGGTGCCGGATAGATTTTAACGTCTTTGTTGTTATTTTATCTTAGGTTTGTATCCCGCAATTTTTGTTTTGTTTCCCATTTTCATCCATGCGCTAATAATATATTTTATTGCTAGATATTCGCATGTTGAAGATGTTATATCTTCGCCCGCATGCATAATTCGAATATCGCCTGCTGACGCCGGCTTCCTTAACTCCTTGATAAGCTAGCCTTCCTAAGACCTAACTAAACTGGTTCACAATTTTTGACACCGCAAACAGCACTAACTTAATCCTGTTCTAAAACACTTAAGAAGAGTCTATACTCTATTTAAAGCCTACCTAAAGTTTATTGTTTATTTGTGATAATCATTTTACCAGCGATGGACGTGCCAGGAACTTCATCTGAAGGTAAATTGCAGCCTGTCCCTAGGCAAATAACTATTGAAATTCTCGGCGATGATGTTCTCACAAGCCAACCAGTCAAAATCACGTCCTTCCCAGTCAATACATCTCCTTTGAAAGTTGTAGATTTTCGACAAATTACCATGAAATCTGATATGGTACATATTTTGTTACAATTTCAATTATAATTTCATGAGAAAGTTATTGTTTTGCAGTAGAAGATAATAATGTAATTGTAATATAATATGTTGAATCTACCATTGCCATTCAATGCAAATGGCTATCGATACTCCAATGTCAAATATCGTACCAAACAATAGAAACTGTAAGAATTGTGGAAACTAGATTAGACTAGAAATGTATTATTTCCAATGCAGTCCAATATCTACTTATATAATTTGCTTATGACTAGATATAATTTTGATAGAATAACACTGGCTTACTTACTCAGTTTTTTACGCTTATTTCGAAAATAAACTTGTTTTTCGGATTGAAGTATTTGTGTTTCTTTTTTATGTCTGATACCCGACAGGTTGCGATGTTAGTTTTTCAATAATTAAGGATAATGTTCGAACTACTAACTGTATTTTTGAAAAATTGACTCTTAGAGATAATGTTATATGACTGGCTAATTAGTCTGTAAACAATTTAGCCCCAGAATTAATTTTCAATAGCCATTTCTATTATTACCATTTTATTAGCATCTACCTATATAATAATTTAATTTAATTTCATGTTCCTGAGGTCTCATAGAGTAATACATTTTTAAGCTGGGGCGAAGTCTAAATGACTTATCATCTCAAATCATCTGTTAGTTTTCTTTCACAGACCGTACCAATAGTTAAATTTATAAAGAAGCGTGTTCAGTGTTAATATCACAAGCTATTAAACTTTTAGGTGTACCTGGTCAAATGTGTGTGAGGGTAGCCACCTGTGACTGCAGACATATTAAGTAGTTTCTGGTAATGTAATGAGTAAGGATTTACTAATGTATCAAAACCTTTCAATTACATGCTGTAATCGTCGCGGAAAATATGTCTAATGCAGTCGAGACCGGCTATTTCAGAAATGTAGTTAGATTTATTATTATTATTATTATTATTATTATTATTATTATTATTATTATTATCTAACTTTGCTCAACAGACGCCAGGCAGTGAGATCAAGGTAAGCGACATCAGTCAACTTGTAACCCCTGCTGGTGTCGCCAAAGCCAAGACGCAACTTGCAAAAGTTATTACAAAGGATATGCTAGCTGCTGCTAAAGAAGGTGTAACTATTCAAAAAGATGGTTGTTACCAGTGTCTTTATTTTATCGATTTTTAGTAACCATGTTTATAAACTTTGAATTAAAGTTTGTATTGAAGTTGCTCAAATTTTTGTGTCCTGAGTGAATGAAAAAGTAATGTTTTAGAGTTGGTTGGAAATAATTTATTTATTTTTAAGTAGAAAATTTAGTCTTATATTTTAAATTAACGTTTTTATAGATTCAACTTCGCCGAATAGGGGCGTCGTTCTGAAAACATACAGTCGAGAGAACAAAACCCTCGCGCCAAGAACCATTCTGCCAAAGCCAAGCAGTCAATTGGATGCTAGAGGTGACGATCCTGATGTTCCTGTCAGAATCAAACAGGTTTCCAGAATTGGAAGTTCAGGAATCAGTGAAAAAGTGAATGTACTTGAAGTCATTCCAAAGGCGACTACCTCGGCATACACCCCTGTTTATAAGGTTTGTTTTCAAACAACTAATGGCGACGTTAAATGTTCTTGTGCCAGAAAGATGGTCGTTTGAACTCTGCCGGTGTCGCAACAAATTGTTGAAAAACTTTTGTGGAGTTTCCTCAAAGGTCTGCCTGGTATTAACTTCTATTAATAGCCAACTGATGAATAGGCACTACGGATGTACCAGAGTACCGTGGTTTTAACCAACACCAGTATGGTGTCTTCCGTGCAACATTTTTCTTATCCTTGAGCTTTGTTTCAACTTAGTTATTTTAGTATGCATCAGATTTAGACAATCTTCATTCATGTTATTGTTGCATTATCATTGTCATCTCCGTGATCACTCTTTGTCTTATGAAACTTTTGAAAGACTTTTGAAAAGAAATATACTTGAAAAAGACTAATTAAGATATTTAGCTTTTAAGATAATCACTGTTTTTGCTACATTGATGGTACTGTTTGGCGTCAATATGATGTTTGCACTAGTTGGCGCAGTTGAAAAATGTTTTGAATAAATAAATAAATTATGTTAATTGTAATTTCAATATATATTTTATTAAGTCGTTTGACAGCAATGATGTAGTGTTCCTCAAAGGTGCATTAGGTATTAAACCATTATATAAGAAGGTTGTCATAGATATTAATAATGTATTCCAAACTTCTTGTGTCCTGTTCTGATTGCATGTTTATGGTTATCTTATTTGTCCATATATGAATGATAATTTATGCAAATGATCAAAACAGGCATTAATTACCAGCATAAATAAAAAAACAGGAAACAAAGACAAAATGTAACAAAGATATTAAAATTTACAGAATAAATAGAAAATCATTTTCTTTCCTGAACTTATTTATAAACAGTGGACTTGAAGTGCTTGTGTGCTGAATCAAAAATAGTTTTTTTTTAGAAATGTTTAAGGTAAAAATATAAAAACACAATTTTTAGTGAAAACTTGAAGTAGATTTTTGTGTAAGTATATATATGAATGTTATATATATATATATATATATATATATATATATATATATATATATATATATATATATATATATTTATATATTTATATTAATAATATCTTTGGTTTAATAGGTAATAAGTGTTGTGGCATGAACTAATTTTTTTGCAATAATCTTTTAACACTGTAAGATTAAATAATTTTATCAAATTTTTAGTTCTATTAATATAACATACGCAAAACGGTTTTTATTTAAAAAACACCATCATCATCGCCAGGTGTCGTCTACGCCGTCATCGACGACAGCGTCAAACAGTCCAGCCGTTGCCAGCACGTCGTCCAGGAGGGGCAGGAAGCGCCACTCGAGGCGATCGTATTATGCGTACGTCTCCATGTCAGAAGATTCAGATACGGAAATGGGCATCAACTACGATAGACAGAAAAAGAAACGAAAGAAGAACGACTACGATGTCATCTTCGATGACAAGGAAGTGAAGAGGCATCGACGCTCGAAAAGTGCGTCGCTGAGGGAAAACCTCATGAAGTGGGGTCTTGTACCTTCGGGTAGGTGTTTTCTGATTTCAAATTAAACACACTTGAATTCACGCGTTCTTTTTTTTAAGTTGTGTTTTTTTATTATATTTTATATTTATACATATTTTATTATATTTATACATATTTTATATATTTTATTATATTTTATATTTATACATATTTTATATATATATATATATATATATATATAATGAATATTGCAATAACTCTCTTCTAAATTTTAGGTGCTATAAAGTCAGAGTTTTGCAAAACTTCTGAATCTTTTTCAGAAAGCAAATCAGGTGCGTTGGTTGAACCCGGAGAACTGGAAGAGAACCTTGCAGCCAGAGCAGGACCGTCTGTTTATCCCGTTGATAATAATGCAGGGCGTATAGACGAGGAAGAAGACGAGGAATTTGAACCCGTGGTTCCTGGACCGCCGCCGAAGTTCATAACCATCAAGCCTCCCAGTCCCGGCGCGGCGGCGGAACAGCCGGTTGAACTGAAAGTTGAAATTAAGAGACCTCCGTACGAGATCAGGACCGTCATGGATATGGAAGATATCGTTTCTGGAGATCGACCCATTAGTATTCAGCAGCTGCCCATAACCTCTGCCGCCGAAACTGCTCTTGCCCCACAAATCCAACTGCTACCCCCTCCCCCTGCTACGACTCCGGCTCCGGCTCTCAGTTCTGTTGCCGTTTCCGTCCAAACCGGAGTAGATGAGATGGAACTAAGCCAGGCTACTGATAAAAAAGAACTTATCAAAGTAAAGCCGGTTTCTTTTGAACGAGCTTTTCTAAGTTTTTAAACTTTTGTTAAATGTTTTTTTTTTCTACTTATTATCTTCTAGGTCGAGAAAAAATCTACAGCCACTCCTCTTCCTGCTCAGAAGCCTCAAACTCCAGCTGGAGTTGGAGCTACAGGATGGATTAAAAAGGCAAGCTCCATGCTGGCTCCTCCCCTCTATCCGGCGAGCCAGTCTCACCCCGTCACACCGTTTCCTGTCAAGAGGGTAAAAACTAATTTTTCTATTAATAAATAATGATTGCTGCTGTGAGAGCAGGTCTTTGAATATCATTTGGCAATTTGTGTTGATTTTATGTTTGATGCTATAACGTGGTTAAATTTTGATTTTTTTTTATCTAGAGGAATGATACAATGAACAAATCACTTATGTGCAAGCCCATTATGCTGACCAAAGCCACCACGTACAATCTCGCTCGACCACACAAGGCCACGCAAACCGGTTAGTTTAACATTGAATCTTATTCTTGACCGGTAATGTATTGATGAATCTTATTCTTGACCGGTAATGTATTGATGAATCTTATTCTTGACCGGTAATGTATTGATGAATCTTATTCTTGACCGGTAATGTATTGATGAATCTTATTCTTGACCGGTAATGTATTGATGAATCTTATTCTTGACCGGTAATGTATTGATGAATCTTATTCTTGACCGGTAATGTATTGATGAATCTTTGGTCAAACCAATGATCTCCTGTTTGCTAATCTATTTTTATCAGTAGATAAATAATTTGATAATTTTTACTTTGTTTTTTCTTCACAGAAGAGGAAGTAATCGAGCCGAAGCGCACCGTGGCCGTGCCCCTGCCGATCCCTTACTTGCTTCCCGTGCCCGGGTTTCCCTTCGTGGCTCCCACTCCACATCCTCTGCCTATTTCTGTTCCGGTCCCTGTGCCGTGCGTGGTGCCTGCCACCCGAAAGAACATACAGGACCTCATGAAGTCTATGCAGGTTTGTTATCACGTAGATCAATAGAGTAGTGGTTGATGATGATAACGATAACGAGTGTTTTCATTAAACTTATTTATTTATTCAAGGAAATGAAATCGGAGAAGAAAATGGCGTCGGCTGAAGCCGAACTGCTCGATATGGCGGAAGTCATTGCCGACACGAAAACAGAAGAGGATATGGAGTTGGAAAGTTATAATGGTAAGTTGTGGTATTGTTTAGAATATTCCTTAAATTTATTTTTATATTATTCATTTTTTAATAGTTAATTGTTATTTTTAAATTATTCATTTTTTTAATTGTTAAACATTTTTGGTATATTTTTGTTTCTTTTTTTATAACGTCTCGATAACTTACCTTCCATCAGCCACTATCATTCGGGGAGTTAACGACCAGAACTACGTCTACCCTGGCACCGTGCCGGCCGCTGCCCCGTACGGTTCGAAGACCGGGGGGTCGAGAGAAGATGTTCTCGAGATGGCAATGAGGATGGCCGCGGACATGCCCGAGGACCCGAACAACACGAACGGGGCAACAGGCAGGGCACACATGCCGAGCTATATAGGTTTGTCCGAGTTTATAAGAAACAATTTAGGAAACTCGTTTGTTCAAAATGGTTCAAATTTTTATCTTCAATGACTTTTTGTGTTAATAAACGCATTTTTTTAAAATAAGCAGTTTGCGGACTGACTAAACGAATGTGCCTAAATGTAGATAAAAAATAATACTCCTACTTTCAATTAATGTGATTGTAAATTCTATGTTAAATATCTTTGATGAAACATTTTGTGTATACTGTAGCTTAGGCGATCAATTCGCTTCATGTTGATTATAACTTAAGAAGATATGCTATAATAAGCTTAATCTAAAACTGCCTAAAAATTCTGACCATCGGTATTGAATGCATAGAAACATATTAAGTGCATCATACTGTGCTAGATGCATAGAAACACATTAAGTGCATCATGTTATGCTAGATGCATAGAAACACATTAAGTGCATCATGTTATGCTAGATGCATACAAACATATTAAGTGCATCATGTTATGCTAGATGCATAGAAACATATTAAGTGCATCATGCTGTGCTATATGCATAGAAACATATTAAGTGCATCATGTTATCCTAGATGCATAGAAACACAAAAAGTGCATCATGCTATCCCAGATGCATAGAAACACATTAAGTGCATCATGCAATCCCAGATGCATAGAAACACATTATGTGCATCATTCCTCGCCAGTCATCTTCCTAAATTTAGCCAAGTCACTCAGCAAGCTTTTTTCCAGTGAATCATTTCGAATGTTAGACCAAGTCACCCTCATTTTGAACTTTATGAGCATTTCGGTCTGCTCAAGTTTTTTTATATTTTGTTTTTACTCTTTTAATGAAGATAATAATGATTATAATAATAGTATTATTATTAATAATAATAACTCTGATGATTAAATTTCAATTAATTTATCACGAGGAGATGAATTGCAGATGTAGGAATTTTTCATTCAGTAAGAAAGAAGAAATATATGACAAATTTTCACATGAGCTTTATAAATAAAAATAATGAGTATTATTAATGCTTGATGTTAGTATTAGTGGTAATGGTTAAATTACTGGTGAGATGGCCTATTTCTATTTAAGTACTAAATTCAAGATAATAAATGAGATGGTTGAGCTGAAAGGCAGCAAATAAGTAGCCTGTTAAATCTATCGAACCTAAACTATTAGTTGATCCGTAACTAGCTCGGGTCTGTTAAATCTATCGAACCCCAACTAGTAGTTAATCCGTAACTAGTTCGGGTTGGTCGAAAATGTGAAAAGTTTTAACTTGAAGTTTAACTAGTTATTACTTTTTTTAAAATTTATTCTTTTAAGGCGCTGGTGGCAGAGCGGTAGAGCGTTCGCCTGTCGATCGTTAGGTCAGCAGTTCGAACCTCACCGGTGTCACCAGCGTAACTCCCTTAAGCAAGGAGTTCACTCGCATTGCTAAAAGGGTAGGCGCCTATAAATGGCTGCCTCTGCAAGTACCCTTTCTCGCTTTCGAGCAAGACTTGTCTTGGAAAAGGCGTTGTGAAAGAGAAATAAAAAAAAACATGATGAAAAAGCTTTTTGTGCTGCCGTTGTCATATCAATGTCAGACATTCACTTTTCTTTAAAATGCAGACTCGTCCAGATCAGAGATTGGTATGATGACTCCAGACGGGTCAGCCGTCGGTTCAGGTCAGAGGTCACACTCTGGAGCGGCCAAGTCTCGCTTCTTAGGGCAGTCCGGCGGCAAGTCACTGCTGCCGGATGATTCCAGAATGAAGTTAAAGTATTCCTATGCTCTGAAGGCTTGGAAGTACTGGGCAGAGCAGAAAAATCACGAAAGTGCCAAACTGTCCGGAGCTGGTCGCCACAGAGCGAGATACATCTTTGACTCTGACCCTCTGAAGTGCAGCTGCGAAGAACTCAATGCCGCTCTCTCCATGTTTGTCAAAGAGCTGAGGAAACCGACAGGAGAAAAGTACTCACCGGACACGATCTACTATCTATGCTTAGGTTCGATTTGCAATCGATGGTTTATTATTTCATTTATAATTACTTCTAGGCTTACGTTTTTTATTGTTTGTTTGTTATTGTTATTTTGGTCAGGTATCCAATATTACTTGAAAGAAAATCACAGACAGGACAGCATATTTTTTGACGTTCCTTATCAGAAGTTCACAGACACCCTCAACGAATTGCTCATGACCTTTGAACTGAGACTTAATCCTCAAAGTACGTTTCCAATTCTTCGTTAGTGCAGCAGGATATAAATAGGTTATTGATTGCTACTTCTGGTAAGAGATGTTTCTCACCCAACCCTTTTCTGACACAATCCGTTGTGTATTATTATCACTCTTTTTGCAAATCGCTGTTGTGCACCCGACGATGTTTTTCTATTTTTTTCCGCATCTCCTGAACGACTATCATTCCGTTTTTTCAGACTTTCTGATCTGTCGAGTAACCGAGGATTACCTGTGGGAGTCCATGCAGCTCGGACCATTCTCTCCTCAGATCTTGTTGAACACGCTCATCTACTTCAACACCAAGTACTTCCTGTTCGACACCGTTGAAGCCCACTTCAATCTGTCGTTCTCTGCGATCGAACGCTCGGCAGAGGCGGCTTCCAAAGATGGCGTCGCCGTGAGGAAGTTAGCACTCAAGAAATCCGTTGCCTTGAGAGGTTGGTTGAATTTTTTTTCCGTCTATTAATAATTTTTACATTCGGATGTCAACTGGGGCATAGATTTAAAGGTAAAGGTCAAGTCAGTAGGTTGTTTGTCGATTATCTTTCTAGCGTGTGAGCTGTCGTTGTAGTGACAGTAATGGCCCGTGCAAGTGAGCGTTCTCCTGTGGTAGGACTTTTTGTAACTTGGTACCTGCAAAGTAATTGTGTTGTTGGAATAGAGTTCTTGTTATTAAGATATTAATTAATAAAGTTATAGTGAAAGTTTTCCAATATATTAATATTTATTATATTTAACAATCTATCTAAATCAGATGAACAGTGCAAACAATTAGAGAATTTGAGCGATCCAGTCAGATGTCCAGTCAAGTTGTACGAGTTCTATCTCTCAAAGTGGTAAGCGCTCGATTTAAATCGTATTCCATTCGACGATGACGTTCTTTTCGACTTCCATCTTATTAGATAATAATAATAGAAAATAGATAATAATAATAATAATTTATTATTTTTCTCCGTCATTCGTTCAGTCCCGAGTCGATGAGGAACAACACTCGCTGCTTCTACTTCACGCCCGAACCCACGGCGAAGGTAGAAAGCCACTACTGGTACTCGACCAACACTCTCAGCAAGGGTGCACTGACCAAGATGCTGAACAGAGTGAAAGTCGTAAAAGAGATCCAGATCACGAGGCTCCAGCACTTGCAGCATGCCGAACCTTGACGCGCCGTCGACGCGGGATTTAAAAATCTACGGAGCGAACTCGGATGTCAATCGTTAGACGTGCGCGGAATTATTTGACTGTCTGTCTTTATATCATCTCTTTCTTTTTTGTTGTTAATATGTTTTTAAGTATTTGCATATAAATGGCTTTGTCTCGTTATAAAAAAAACTAATTATTTACATTCGTAGGCTCATTCGAAAGCGCTCGTGTAAATCACCGTTTTTTATCTTTAATTCCGATTTTTATTCTAAGAATTGCTGGTTTAGATTTTAATTTTTAGAAGAATGGAGGCTGTAATTTTTTATGTTAATGAAATGCAAAAAAATATTATTAATTAACACTTAAGTGTTTGCACGTGTTTTTGAATGTTAAATTCCGATAACGCATCCGCTGGTTTTCACACCCTCGACTTTTAATAGAAGCCTAAACGATGGAGGAGACGTTTCCGCTTAAAAGGCGCTCATTATTCCACGCACGCATGTACACAGAATCTTCGTTTTAACTGGATGGTGTTCATTTGTTATCTCTTAATTATTAATTAATGATGCACCCACTCGTAGGCGATGCGAGGCGCTCTACGAGTTGAATTTAGATTTTTGTTTCGTTACTGCTCGTAACGTTATTATTATTATTGCTTCAGTTGTAATACTTGTCTGTAGAAATCTCATGGCAGCTTTTTACTTTTAAACAACCTCCGTAAATTGAGTACGAAGTTCGCTTTTTACTCGCCACGATCGGTGCAACTCCGTAAAACGTGCGCAACCGAATTTTTTTTTTAGAAATTTCAGTTCTGTTATTATTGGCATTGCACTGGCGAAGAGTCAAGAAATAAGTTTTTGTTGTGTTTGTTTTTATTAGCCAACGAAATGGAACTGAAAGGAGCATATAATTAATATTTAATTACATATAAGTAATATATAATTATTAATATTTAATTACATATAAGTAATTATGTATAAGAGCATCTGTAAGTGTGAAAATACGAATTATTTTTGTGTATAACACGCACACAAACGATGATCGTACGAGACACGCGACTGCTCAAACTTGGTTACTCCAACAACAACAGATTTCTATTAACATTGAACAAGATGTATCGGTGTTGATCGCCAGTGTCATAACTTTATAAACAACTGAAACAGCAGATGGGCCTGGTAAGATTGTGATGTTGATGATTGAAAACAACTGCTAATTTATTATTGTCTGATGAGCACATGATAACAAAGAAATAAGTAAACTTTATAAAAACAATCAACAAAAACACAGAGAAGAATGCACACAATTAAAGAGTAAGATCTGTTCGCTGGATGCAAGAAACGTTATCACAGATTGAAGGGTTGATTGTTGAAATACATGCAGTTAAAAGATTTCATTTTGGTCCTGAGACTAAGCTCTCCATACACAAGTTAACAAATAATAATAATAATAATGAAAGAACTTGCTGATTTGAGCTCTTTGATTTATAAAAACAAGTACAAAAAAGGACATCGTTTGGAGCTCCATTCAAGCGATAACCTGGAAAGGCGATCGACTATCGTGAGAATAACGTCAAAAAAGTTAATTTAAAAATAAATTCATTTAAACAAATATATTTGTAAACAACAGAATGAAAAGAAGAATAATTATTTTATGTCTACAACAATATGATAAAGTCACGGACATCATCTGGTATAAAAATATATTGTACAAAAAAATAAAATACAATCGATAAGACTTTATAAAACAATAACGGATCCATACCGCTTGATTAAAAATGTAAGAATGTGTACAAAAAAATTATGTTAAGTACATTAGAGAGCCATCAACAGAACAGGGACTCACACATCACAGCGGTAGCAAGCACAGCCCGTGCCTACGCAATTGCACGGTCTCACCGACCACACGTTTCCAAAATCGGAATGCGCAGAGCCTTAGGAAATTGTTATCCATTTAACAAATAAAAATAACTTTGTATAAATAAATAAATATATATTTTTATATTAACAACAATATTACTATTATTTACACTAACTTAACGTTATACCATCACAATTAAGGCAGTTTCAAAAACATGGCAGGATTTGACGGAACTCATAAACAAACACGTACATAGAGAAAGAGAGAGAGAGCAGGAATGCCAACACATGTGCAAAAAAAATGCTCATTTCAATCTAATTTTTTTCTTTTCTATGATCATGATGAAGCTGCTCTGACATGAAAAAAACGCAACAATACCACGAAACGAGAATACGCAAAAATCGAATCAACTGGACTTGTCGGACAGGAATATTTGGTTTCCGTTCTGGTAGATGGTCTCTGCGACTTGATTGAGAGCGCTGTTGGCCAGTAACTCGTCTGAACCTGGGTGGTGAAATCGCACAGGTGAAACATTAAAAATCATTAACAAAAAAAAAACTATTTAAATTCAATTGCTCAGAAATTCAACTCAATGTTCCGAAATGATTTTAATCCCTGGTTCTTCATAACGAACTGGTCAAAACTAAGACGAAACTTAGGCCAGAATCACAATCATTTTGAAAAATGTACAATTCTGCAATGAGTTGGTTAGGCAGATATGGTCGGGAACTCTTTTTCATGGTGGACGTGAGTAAAAAAACTCAAAAGTATCGTAATTGGTATGGCTGAGAGTCAATAAAAAACAATTAAAGAGGAAAAATAGAAGGAAATAGAAGGAAACACGTTTCAACAATATAACATGACTCATCTATGAATAATGAACGGAATGAACGTTTCGAATGTAAATAGTAAATATTACTTATCGGAATCCCGGCTAGATGATTCCTTATCATCTGGGCTACAGCTTCATAGATGAATATATACTGTTTCTGATGGAAAAAAATTAAAAAAATCAATACATCTTGAGAAATAAATCAAATCTAAATTTCAAGATAAATGTCCACACTTTACCTCGTTTTGAACCATGGAAACGCGATTCATTCTCATCTTATAAACGATACCGAAGATATCCACGATCCCGTCCTCGTGCACCTGGTAAAGGGCCGTGTCCAAGGCTATAAATGTGCCCGTCCTTCCTACGCCGGCACTGATATGAATAAATAATTTTAGATCAAGGTTAAAAGTAAACCGAATTCAATTAACTCTCTCGCTAGCACAAAAACAATTAAGGACCAATCCCGCTTGGTTAGAAATGTAAGAATGTATACAAAAAATTGTACATTAAAAAAAAGTACTTAAAAAAGTACATTAGAGAGCCATCAATGAACAGGGGCAAGCTGGAGACAGATATATATAACAACCACACCAAAAACACTCCACACTCGCTCTTCTTAGCATGCTCTGCAGGATAATATTATAAAGTGATTTTTACATAGAATTATGGTTGTGATAGCTGGTTTTTACCACTGTGACACATGGGTTTTACCGGGGTTATTTTTATATCAAACATCTCATCCGCGTGTCACTAATATCGTCCGAGAGCGTTTATAATTACAGTCCTGGTTTCTATGAAGAGGGCCATCATGATCACACGCACACAGCTGCACGTGATTCATTGAATAGAAGTTTTTTGGCATAAAAACATGGGTTTTCATACTCATATATATATATCAAAAAAAATATTAAGCTAAAATGTACTAATACGTACTATTGATTTTAAATAGTGCAGAGAAACACTGAAAAATATCATAGTTAATATAAACATTTGTAAAACAGTGCACCTTCATCGGACGTGGCAGCCGAAGGATTAAAACTTGAAACCATTAATAAGCAACTATTAATAAATCGATGAAAAATAAATAGCTCGTGCGTCTCTGCTCGACGTGCTTTGCAGGATAATACTACGAGAGATTATATATCGACAATACAAACTCACGAAATAATTCCCAACAACGTCTCTCACAGATACCTGCAGTGAACGATTAACGGATTCGACCCGCGTATCGTGAAACTCCGGCGGACCATGTGGATGAAATTGATGATAGAATCGACTTCTTCCGGAACGTTCAGGTCAGGCCACCTGGTGTAGAAGCAGTGCTTGATCGATCGTTTCTGTTGACCCTGGATGAGGAAAAAACGATCAGTAATGGTCGTTACGGTTACAAGAACTGGTCGAAAGTCATAAAAAAGAAACAGAGATGTCAGCCCAATAGAGAAGTAACGCTCAATATTAATCATCGATCACGAGCAAGTCTAGACCTAGCTTTAGAATGTTGAGAAATTACTTGTTGAAAATGTTGAAATTAAATTTAATTTAATAACGTTCATATCGCTTCTAAATTGTTATTTTCTGAAACATTGAACTATGATTTGTTCATTGTCTCATTGATTGCAATAAACATAAACAATACACTTGCAATTTTAATAAATTATCTAAATTTGGGTTGCCTGTTTTGTAACGTTTTTCATGTTTGCTTCCTGGTTAGATAGTGAATAGGCAGCTCAAATATAAATATTTAAACTATTTATTACACACTTGGTAGTGATTTTGGTTTATTTGTGGCTGAGATAGGAGTAAATGAACATATCTTGATGATGATATATGAAAATAAGAGTTCTAGGACAAAATGTCACAAACATTTAGTCCATGATATTTTGTCCCAACAGCTGCGACATTTTGTCCCGCCATAAAAAATAAGTGTTTTGAGTAAGATTGATAAAGGATTTAAAGGATAAAAAAAACAGTGTCTCCCAGATAGATTAATGAAGGATTAAAACAAGCGATTAAGTATATAAATGCTTGGAATCATTGATGTGCTAGAGCTGCGTCTGGATAATAATATTATACTTCAATAATGATAACCTCTTAATGATTGATAGTGCATTAAAATCAAGGATAAGCTAGATGAGAGAATAAACATAAATTATAATTATATTTATATAATATAAAAAAACATAAATTGTATTATAAAACAATATATAAACTATATTATAAAAAAACAATAAATTAAATTATAACAAAAAACACATAAATCATATTATAAAATATATATATATATATTATATATAAAATATATTATAAAACAATATATAAATTATATTATTAAAAAAAACAATAAATTAAATTATAAAAAAACATATAAATCATATTATATATAAAATATATGATCGAGATCGAACCCACCATCGAGATCTGAAATTCTCTGATAGTCCAAGCTTCACTTTGTGTCTCATCAGTCATATTGACTGCTATGTCACCGTACATTACAACCTCGTTGTCCAATGGCCAGTATTGGGAACATTTAATCTGTTTAGTAACAACAATCGACAATTTAATTGTAACTGAGTGATCCTGACAATCATCATCGTCATCATCATCATCATCATCACCAACACCATCGTCATCATTATCATCACCAACATCATCATCATCATCATTATCATCACCAACACCATCATCATCATCACCAACACCATCGACATCATCATTATCATCACCAACACCATTGTCATCATCATTATCATCACCAACACCATCACCATCGTCACCATCACCATAAAAATAATTTTAGACCACACAGAAAAAGATAAATGACAATTTGTTGCCACACATTCGGAGAAGTAAACTCGCCTTGTTCTGCTCAACAAGCTTGGTCAACATGATGATCCCTTGGCAGTTGTACTCCCAGACCATCTTCCAGAATTCGTCCTGCGTACTGGAAAGGGGTCCCTGAGCCGCGATGTACTGACGTCTCGAGTAGTACCCCTGCAGTTGGTTTATAATTTTATTCGCTGTTATACTTAATTATAATCTTTTGATCTGGCTGGTGTGATATGAAGGAAGCTATCGAATCGGAATGATCAATGCTAATCTATTACTAGATTAATTGCCAATTAATAAAAATTTTAAGTTAACAACATAATGTTGATTAGGTTGATTGAAATAATTAAAGTCATTGTTATAAGTGTTACATAAAGTGCATTGATGTTCATATTAATGCAACTATTATCATCAACAAATTCATCACCATCATCAATATCATCAATATCATCAATATCATCATCATTGTCATCATCATCATAATCATTGTCATCATCATCATAAAGGTGTTCTAATTGCTGGGTAGAACAAGAGTGAGATTCCAATTTACATCTAATTAAATTAAACAACATAAAAGAAACCATAAAAGAAACTACAACATCATAAGTGCACTTAATAATTCAAACTTAATCATCAGAAAACTCTTATATATGTGAACAAGCAAATATTGATAATTACATTAAACATCATTAAATTGCTTCTTCTTCTTCTACATCTACAGGTCACACATCCTCATTATAATAACACAGTACATCAATTTGAAATACTTATTTTTTAGAATTCTTTATTTTACAGTAACCTAGCTTACAAAATTTAAAAGTTTTTAGTCAACAAGATGGTCGTAAAATCCATGAGATAAAATGGCATATTTGTGACCAAATAATTTATCACGAGATGGCTTTAACAGAAGAACGTCACTACTATCAAAAGCACATAATATCACATTTGTACATAATAATAATAGCTTGGTGCTGGTGTCTCAATGGCAGCTCATAACTTTCAACTCAGTATTTATAAAGAATACAACAGCCAGGCATTGACTTCAAAAGATACACAAAAAGATTTAAAACATTCCCCAAAACAGAGCAGTACACGAAGCATGACTAAGCCGAGAGACCGTAAAATCCCGTCGAAGTTAATAAAAGTTACACTTCTTCAAGTGTTATAAAAAAAGCAAGGTAAAGTTCTGTAGAACTTTCTTCCTAGTTAATATAATAAATTGTGATTTATTTTACAGTAAGATTGCAAACGACAGTTTACATTTGACGATTTGGATTCGATGATGATAAAATAAATAATATTAAAATGAAAACAGGATTTTGTAAAATGCTCTTGAAAAGAAGAAAATAAAATTATAAACATAAAAACGTGGGGTGCAATCTTTGCTATTGTAGGACAACAACAAGAAAACATATCATGCTTTCGTGTTTATAATTTATTTCCTACTATTTAGAACATTTAATAAAAGCCTGTTTTAATTATTTAAAAACATTATTTATTTTCTACTTTTTAGTCTTTGTCAGTTAAAAATCTAAAATTAAATTTCTGCTTCTATAATTTCGTCAGAATAAAAAGATTGAAGAATTGAAATGGAAGCAACATGAAATAACATATGCTATTTATAAATAATCCAATAGAAATAACATAACATATGCTATTTCTAAATAATCCAATAGAAATAACATAACATATGCTATTTATAAATAATCCAATAGAAATAACATAACATATGCTATTTATAAATAATCCAATAAAAAATAACATAATGTTCTTGGAAGTATTTCATGAAAATATGAATTTCATCTATGTGTGAATCAGTGAATAGAGGTTTTTTGGCATGAAAAAACATGAAAGACTTGAAAGACATCCCAGGATAATCAGTCAAATAACAGATAAAATAAAACTGCATTAATTACTTAAACTTTAAATAAAATAAACTTTCAAAATAACAAGAAATAAGAGAACAACTAACGGGAATCCAACTAGCGTTTATGTAGTCTGACTCGTCGTTCGGATTGACGCTCAACTTGACTCTGGAGATGTCGTATGGTTTGATGTCCGTGTATCTGTTCTTCTCTCGGTTCACCTCCATTCCGGATACTTCTTTCGATTGGTCGCGACCGATACTCGACAGATCCTGTTTGGAAATTTTTAATGTCTGAACAACTCAAATATAATTAGTTATAACTCAACAAAGTCAGTATAAATTTATTTAAAGAAAACAAAATCAATTTAAACAGATGTTCCATTTAAAGATTAGACAAACAAAATAATATTTGTGTTTGTGTGTGTGTGTCAATAATTTAAAAAATAAAGAATTATTTAAAAAATAGTTAGTTCATTTCCGTTAAATCCACCACATAATTTAACAAATTTCAATTCCAAAATTAATTTTTATTAAATTTAACTGCCTATTTTAAAGGATTTCCTTATAAATAAATATTACTATTGTAAACAAACGACTAACAGTGAACTCTTCGGAAAATTTCAACTGGCTGTTGGCATTCATTTCCCTGAACACTCCTTCAAAGTTCTTTATGTCTATCGGTCTGTTGAATATCATCATCATCACCATTCATCATCATCATCATCACTAGTTGATTATTTTAAAAATATTTCCTTTTAATTTTCTACAGGTTAATTCTCAAATCATGATTGGTCAGTGTGGAGCAAAGTTTCACCGGGACAGGTTGCTCCTCCTATGAACCCCTCCCTCTTTGTCCTTTTTAGGACATAATCAATTGGGAGACCACACAGTGGTTCTAGTCAATCAAAGCAGGCCCTTCTACAGCTCTATCAAAAAGCATGCTACTTTGAAAGAATGCTATCAAAAGTAATAAAAGTTGAAACTATCAATTTGTTGAAGTTGTTCACAGCAAAAGTAAAATTAATTTTATAACAAGATGAAGGACTTTAAAAAATGAATGGTTGTAAGATAAACAGGAAAATGTTTTTCATAATGGCACGTGTAATCGTGGCATAAAAAAATACCTTGAGCACTTTCCAGGTATGACGTGATCGCCAGATTTCTGAAATAAGATTTTTTACGTTCTTAAAACAAAACTTTTGATGATTTACATGGTAGAGTTTAATTAATATAAAAACTAACTACTCACCCTGCCTCGGAAGAAGAACACTGCTGCTACAATGCAAGCAATGATAGCTAAAGGAACCAATATACCAGCAATAATAGCAGCAGTGTTAGGAGGTGGCAGAGTTGATGGTGAAACTTTAAGACGTAATTAAACAAAGATTATAAAAAAGTGAACTAAACTGAAATAATTAATATTATAAAAACCCTCGTCCCTCACTCACTCACTGATTCTGTCACGCTGTAAGATGGCGCTGCAATCGCATTAATTTTCAATCGATTTTTAACAAAACCAAACCAAGCTCTAAAACTTTCACCACTTAATTTCATCATTTAGAATATTAATATTCAATCATTTTTCATATGATTTGATCTTTATTTCGATTAAATTATTTTAGTTTCAAAATTTATAAACAAGCAAATTTATTTCGCTTGAGCAAATTTATAAGCAAATTGAAAAGCGCTTTTTAAAAAAATTTATCAAATTTTAAAATAATAATAATAATAATAACTAAATTCACACGGTATTACACCCATCACTAAGGTTTACAGAGATATATAGATAGAGAGAGAAATTGCATCATTCTTTTATTTATTTTAACTATTTATTTATTTAATAAATAGTTAATTTTATGTCGTCAAGCGGACGAGCCATTTGCTACTATAGAAACCGTTATCAGGGATAGCGCGATATAGTAAATGGGTGCCACGGGCGACCAAGAACAACCTAGTTATATGTTTATCCTTGCACTCATCCCTCATCCCATTGAAGGTAATTATAAAATAAATTGTAATAAGCTATAACTTAAAAATTAAAATAAATCAATAAATCATCATTAAAAAAACTAATTATTATAAGAGAGTTAAAAATAAAGTTATTTCAACACATTATACACATCTTACCATTTGTAGTTGTAGTGGTTGGTGTTTGAGAACTTCCACTTGATGAAGAATTTGTATGGTCATCAGAAGAACTTGTATAAATAAGTGTCGAAGTGATACTAGCAGAAGTGGTTAAATCAGTAGTGTTGGACTGATTAGGGGTTGTATTAATGGTTGTAGTAGGCAGCTCAGTGTTACTGGTCTCAATAGGATTAGAAGTACTAAGAGTAGCTGTTTTCAAATGAGTGGTCTCAGCAGGATTTGAAGTACTAAGAGCAGTTGTTTTCAAAGTAGTGGTCCTTTTAGGATTGGAAGTACTAAGAGTAGTAGTTTTCTTAGTATGATTGGACATACTATGAAAAGTAGTTTTCGGATTAGTGGTTTCAGATGGATTGGACGTACCAAGAGTAGAAGTGTTCAGATTAGTTGTCTCGTTAGTATACGTGGTGATGGTGGTCAAACTCAAAGTGGCGGCGATAGTCGGATTGGTGGTGGTAGTCGAAGTGGTAGTGGTAGTTAAAGTGGTGGTGTTAGCCGAAGTGGTGGTGGTAGTTGGAGCGGTGGTGGTAGTCGAGGTGGTAGGGGTGGTCGAAGTGGTAGTAGTAGTAGTAGGAGTGGTGGTGGTGGTGGTAGTTGGAGTGGTGGTGGTAGTCGGAGTGGTGGTGGTAGTCGGAGTGGTTGTAGTAGTTGGAGTGGTGGTTGGAGTGGTGGAAATTGGAGTAGCAGTCGTGGTAATGGGAGTAGTATCACCCACGCTATTAGCAGATCCAATGAGATGAAAAACAGAACTAGTAGAAGCAATAGTACTAGTACTAGTGAAAGATTCAAAAAATAGAACAATAAACAAGATAAACAAGCCAACACGAAGCCTCAGAATCATCTTTTTCAAATGTGCCTAATAATGAGAATTATTTGTAAAAATTTTTATGATAAAATACGTTAAATAGATATATGCAAACTTTAAAAAGAAGAGCGAAAATTGTGGTTTATTCTGTTTCATTATAACATAAGCAATAATGTTTATTATATAATGTTTGAATAATTAAACTAATTTATTGTATCAACATAGTTTTCCTTATAAAAAAAAGAAACTAAAAGAAAAATATTACAATAACAAAATATTCTATCCACTCTATCCAGCAACAACATGCTTATAATGTTTAATTCTTAAATTGTTATTCTCTATCTATAAATATAGATTGACCCACCACAAAAATAATATTTGAAGGTTATCCAGATTATCGCAAATTGTGTTGACTAGATTGTCCGTAACTAGTTTTAGGCAAACAATAAAACTAAACATTTACATTTAAATTAACTATTAACTAATTAATAAAGAAGTTGGAGCAAATAAATTTTGAACTAACTTCTTTAGTCTTTCTAGTAACTTTTACTTTATTAACTATATATTTACTATACTACCTATACTATATTAATATATTATACTGAGTACTATAGAACTTTAGCAATTTTACCACAACCAATTAGTTAGTAGACTTTAAGTCAGTATGTAAACCATTTACAAAAATACACACATATACATTTTTATACATAGAAGTATTTATTAGAGTCTAATAATTAGACTTATTATACAGCAATCTTAAACGCGGAAGCTTTCAATAAGTATTATAAAAGCCTAATAATAACCCACAATACGCTCCGCCCACAGCAAGCCGAGCTTGCAGGCCAGGTCATTCAACGACAAACGTGAGTATTTTCTTTTCATTCACTAGCAGAAAAAAGTAAACCGTGCATTTAATTTTGGAGCAGACTAAAAATTCATAGACATTTCATTTGATTTCATAAGTCTACAAACTGTTTTAATAAAATTATTCTAATTTTTGTTTAATACATTTTTAAATATATTGTATAAACTAATAAAATTAACAAAATAAACCTATTACTTTTATAAAACATTCGTACTAAAGTTCTTATGTTAAAAAAACCATTACATATATTGCTAAAAACAAAAAAAAATGTATTTGTTAATTTAAATTTATTGTTGTAAGTAACAGATTTATATACAAAAAGTTTGTTAGATATTTGTAAGACAAATATTATGAGCATCGCTTTTTCTAGCCATATCAACAAGTTGAAATCCAAATAATAATATTATCGATTCGTCGATAAAATCGTTGGGTAGTTTTTTTTATAGGACAATAGATAAATGATTTTTTTATTAAATTGTAAAATTTATTTTAACATTTTTACTCCGTAAAATAACTTAATTATATTGTTGGTGGTGGTGTAGAAAGTAGATTGACTTAGAATTTCTAATCTAACTAAACTAAAACTACTAATACTAAATTGATTAGATTTTAGAATACTTTAGATTATTTAAGTAGTTTCAGTTGTTAGACTAGGAGATAGATAATATAGGATAAAGAATCTTAGTCTTTTGAAAAGACTCTTTTCTCAATAGATATTTTTAGAATAAGAATGAATACAACCAAAGCTGTCAAAAAGTGGGAAATTCTTCCTGGAAAGAATAGATTTTTTTGTGATGGAAGGATAGTCACTGGCAGCCAACAATCAGTTTTTATTTTAACGTTATTTCTCGTATTTGGCGTCACAACTTTGTTCTTTGTATTTGAGTTAGTATTATTAATAATATTTATTCTTTATAAAAATTTTGTCAATTTGAATGTCTTAAAATGAGCAATTTTTTACTTATGGTAGGGGAATGGGTAATCTAGTGTAGGATTCTGGGTCAATTTCGATATAAAACCTGGTTTTAAAAATGTGTTAATAAAATAAGCACAGAACATTATTAGAACATATGAGAACGAATATTTTGACGAAAAAACTCACTAAAAAGTGATTTTAGGCAGAAATACCGAAAAGCAGTGTCAATATGCGGAATAATAAAATTTCAAGACATGAAAAGTAGAGAAAAGTTAATAGTAAATAAATTAGTTTGAAAGTGTAAAAAATCAAATAGTTAATTATTAAACTTAATCAAATAGTTAATTATTAATAATATTTTTCAATTTTTAAAACAATCAGAGCGTTGAGCAGAAATTTATCTATGATTTGAATACTTTTTTAGTTAATTCATTAGCTAAAAATATAAAATTAAAGTAAATTTAAAAATAAATAAAAAAGAGGTAATATTAAATCATTACATTAAAAATGGATCTCTGCGATTTGCTGTGCTGTGGTGGTGGAGGTAGCTGGAGCTTCTCGCTAATTGATAATTGTATGCACACTACACAAGTTTGTGACTTTTTAAAAAAAGCGCATTATAAATTTACATTTACATACATACAAGTTGGCTTTACCTAAACTTATTTTATTATTATTATTTATTTGTGATAGGACATATTAGCAAAACTTCCACCTTTAAAAAAAACTGTTTTGTCAAGTAGACATGGAATGGCTTAAGGAAATCGTAAATATTTATCTAAAACAAATTAATTTTTTTTAGATTTTTAACTTTACAAATTTAATTTCTACTTGTTTTTTACTAAGTTTTGTTTAATTTCATTTTTTATTCCAACTTTCACTTCTATCGCCATTGATAAATAGATCTTCACCGGAACTACTTAGCCTCTGGAGCAATTTTTAAATGTTCTAAAGTGCTATAATTGTTGTTTTTATTTATTTATTTCTGTTCTAATTAGTTTTTCCTGATGTTTTCAATGTCATTTACATTAAAATAATGGTTACTTCCCATTGAAATTGGCCCAGGCTGCTATACAAGAAGATTACATACAAATGAATTACCGGCAAATGAAATATTTTCACTATAAAAAATTCACATGGAAATGATAGATTGAAAATTTAAAGAAAGAAAATTATTAAAATCTTATTTTTAGGCATGCAGATGTATGTTGAAAGCAATTTTATTATATCATATGTTCAGCTCTCAATAGAGTATATTATTTCAGATTGAATGTTTTTTTAATTGTTTTTGACTTTTATAGTTCACCTTATCTGGCCCGAAGACTATCGTTGGGGATTCCCATCGTGGCAGCAGTTTTGTTTCTTTTTCTGCTTCTCTTCCTCTTTCGAACTAGCTGGACGGATCCGGGAATTCTACCGAGAGCATTGCCGGATGAAGCTGCTTATACGGATAGGCTCATTGGTCGGTTGACCTCGATAGATTTATCGTTACTTTTCTATTCTGTAATTTTAAATTTAGTTAGTACCAGCTTAGTAGCAAGGGGTAAGTGAGATATGTTCAAATATTACATCTAACTAGCAAAGGTTGTTTGAATACTAGTTCAAAATCTTCTTATTCCTATTATACTGGTGGCTTTATTTATACATATGTTTGAATACAAGTTCAAAATTTTCTTAGTCCTATTTTTCTGGCGGCTTTATTTTTACAGACTGTTTTACACTGGAGAGAGGGTTTTATTTCTTGATTACTGATTTCTATCAATATTTTCTAGTTTACGCACATGTTCTCTTATCATTTGATTTGTATCGAGAAGATGTTATATAACAACAACAGAACGAATGGTGATGAATAACGACCCGCCCAGGATGACCGAGGTCGTGATCAATGGAGTGCCGACGAAGCTCAAGTACTGCTCGACGTGCAAGATCTTCAGACCTCCGAGAGCATCTCACTGTAGTGTGTGCGATAACTGTGTAGGTAGGTAGGAACAGCTGGATTTATTTTCTGTTGATCAATTTCCTAATTCTAGTGTTACAAGCTTTTTGGTGAGAATTTCTTGAATTTGCATTTATAATTTGCCTGAATCCACGGACAATTCATTTTGCCAGAATGAAGCAAACTTGTATGTTGTTATTATCTGGAGATTCATGTTTTATCTTTCAAAGAAAAAAAAATACAAAAGACAAATGTTTAATTTTTAGTATTTAATAATTGTTTAATATTTATCCTATTTTGTTTTTAATCAAAAATTTGAAACAGAAAGGTTCGACCATCATTGTCCGTGGGTCGGAAATTGCATCGGCAAAAGAAATTACAGATATTTCTACTGCTTCCTCGTCTCTGTAACTATTTTCTGCTGCTATGTTCTCGCCTTCTCCGTTACGACTCTGGTCTTAAGTGGGTTGCTCGGTTGTTTGTTTTGTTTTTACATGCTTTACGTGTCTGATTATTATAATTTGTAATGGCATTACAAGATATTAAAGCATTTTTAGTTGAAATTTCTTTCGACATCTTGAGATTAACATTTTTGAAATGTTTTCAGGATCTTTGGAGAGCGATTTTGTTACAGCCATGAAGAATTCACCTGGGAGATATCCTTACTTATTTGATCATTAAATTTAATTTATGGTTATCATCATCATCATTTTAGTAAATATATTTATTTTAATATTTTACTGATGTATAAATTATAATTGTTTCGCAATGTAAAAATTACGAACAAAAAAAGAGGCAGAAAAATAATGTAATATTGATACCTTAACGAATATGTTCACCATAATAGAAGTGGTTATAACGTTCATTGCGCTTTGGAGTGTGGTTGGACTGACTGGTTTCCACACTTTTCTGGCTTCCTGTAACATAACCACGAATGAAGATGTGAGTGATGTACATGTGGTTTGTATTGCATGTATGTGGTTTGTATTGTGTAAATGTGATTTTGTATCATCTATATGTTATTTGTATTGCGTATAAAGGATTTTGTATTGCGTACATATTATTTATATTGCATATATATGTGATTTGTATTGTGTATATGTGAGGTGAGTTGTATGTGCATATGTGTTTGTATTGTGTATATGTGATTTTTATTGTATATATGTGATTTGTATTGTGTACAATTCAATTATTGTGTTATTCAATTATGTTTTTAATTATGCTATTTAACACGTGTTTGTAATTATGTTCTTTTAATGTTGTTTACAAGTGTTTGCAATTATGATTTGTTAGTTTTATTTTATTTTAGCGTGTTTGAAAAAGAAAGATATCCTTCTTGTAGTTATTTAGCATGTAATTTTAAGAATTTGTTATGTGTTTTGATATTTATTAGAATTAGGGATTGTGTTTTTTAAAAGTTCTTAGTTGTGCTTGCCTTTTGCTGGTTGCGATCCGGAACAAACGTGTATCAATGGACACAATATGAATAAGTGATTGAATAGATTAATGGCATAAGATTGAGTAGATGAATTTATTATTGCTAGGATTTATTCATCACAAAAAGTTGAACATGAGCTCTCTGGACAATGACCAATTTATTAAATAATGGGCTGGCGGTATAGTGGTAAAGCATGCATTCACACATATAGACCTGAAGGTAGTGACGTTTCGAATCCTACCAAAGTCACCGGCACCTCTGTGATGTGGGAAAGCGAAAGAAAAAGTGAGTGAGTTCGGTTGAAAATGATGGACCCACAAGGGATGGAGAACAGCAGTTTGACTGTTTGAAGAGAAATAAAGATTAAATTAAGCATGAACGCCATTAATTATAATTATAATAGGAAATGTTTAAAGATGTTAATTTATTCATTTGTTTTTAGGAGGCGATCTATAAAATTGCTTAGTAGTAATTAGCATAAATTATGTTAATTTTTTTTTAAATTAAACAGATTAAGAACATGTATTCCAAGGCGGGCCAGAAGAATCCTTTCAGTCACGATTCGCTTATCAAGAATTACTGTGAAATTCTCTGTGGGCCTCTCTCACCAAGGTGTTCTTCTGTTTTTATTGCTTCACCTATGATTGATTGATCGTTTACGTGCTTGTCTGGCTATTCTTCCTCGGGTTCAACCAGGTGTTTCTTAAAACCTTAAAATCTGGTTCTGTCACGAGAGTCGATTCATTTACGATTCTATTGATTTTACTTTTTCAAAATCAGAAGAAACACATCATAAAACTCTTTTAAACAATTATTCTATTAAATTTCAGTTTTTATCTTATTTGATGATATTTTTTTTCTCGATTACTTGATCTGAACAGCCTGATAGACAGGCGCGGTCTCGTCCGGGAGGAGTGCTCGGCGGTTCCGTCTCGGCTCTTCGACCATCCCTCCTATGCCAGCGATGCGCCGGTCCTCAACGTCACGGCGACGGCACCCAGTCCCAAGAACCAGCATATCAATCTTTCCGTAAAACAGCACAACTTCAGCTCTTCTGCCGCTGCCCCTCACAACCATTCCTCTACTCTGGCAGCTGCCCAATCTTCCGCAGAGACCTCGCTCACCTCTGAAACCCCTCCGACCTCGACTGCCGTTGCGGTGGTCGCTCTGGGCAGATACGGCAACAGTTACAACAGCGCCGTGGTCTATCCGCCCACGGCCAGTCGGACGGATTTGACGTCCGTCACTATAAGCATTTGAATTGTTGCTTTGCTTATTACTCGTGCTTTGTATTTGTAACTTAATCAAAAACGTGCCGACGAGAGTGCAGTTTTTGCTCTTTCTCGGAGTTTTTCTGTCGATAATATATTATTAGTCAGCTTCTTTTTTTAAAGTCGTTGTTGTTTGAAGGAGTAGGGATTCCAATGTCGTATTGTAAATAAAATATTTGTTAATTTTTATGTGATTTCATCAGAAAATAATCAAATGAAATTGTTGTTATTATCAATATTACTATTATTGTTATTATTATTATTATTATTATTATTATTATTATTATTATAGTTGTTGCGACCAAGAAAGATTTCAAAATTTTTAAATTTGTTTATAATTTTTAAATTTGAAGTTGTACATAAACGTGTACTGCATACTTTGATTCTGACATGGTCCATGACCAAGATTGTTATTAATATATATAAATATACGAAATGTGTGGTGTGGTGGTTCAAGTCTAAAAAATGAGACTTAAATGTAAAGTTGTGTGCGATAATTATAAATATAATAATTTCAAATCTGGAAGAGAGAGCATCCTGCACGTAACCGACCGACCACGCTTTTCCATCTCAGGTGATTTGTGTGATTTCATCCGACCGTAAACACGCCTATATCTCGTTTGTCTCGTGAGTTAAATTTTTTCTTTCTTCATGCTTAGTTGTAGTTGTTCCTTTATTGAATGATCAGATGCCGTTATATATTTTTAATTTATAAAAATAAATTAATATTTAAAACAACTTTTGTTGCATATCTCTATATGTGTGTGTGTGTGATTCCACCTTCTTGTACTATGCAATGAACGTCGTGCTGAATTCGAATGTAACTCTGCAAATGCTACGATATTGATTTTTTTAATTAATTAATTAATTAGCTTTCAACTGCAGTTGGTTTTTTTTCTACGAACCGTGAATTGAGGATTTTTCTTAGAAAAGGAAAATTTTTTATTTTATTTTTGAAGTCAAAATTTCTTTATCATAATAAAAATTGTCTCAATTTGTGTACATAATATATTTTGCCACAAATATTTCTCACTTCACCTTCTACCACTCTTTCACTGAATCAAAGTCTGATAAGGTAGCTGAGATGCATCTCATGGAATATTTTTGTTTGTTTGCAATATTTACAGTGTTTTTGGTCTCCAACATTCATTTTGTTTTTCAATTACTTCTTCTTCTACCGATTCATTCGGGGATATTTATGTCGCAGTCATTCACGATTCTTTGTTACTGCCGACGTTCCCGGGAGTGCGTAAATTGGTCCGAGAGTGATCGGCCGGGTTTGTTTTGCTCGAGCGTAATATAGTAGTAAGAAAATTTGTAGCTTTCAATTTTTAATATTTTCTTAATCGATTTTCTACTTCGCAATTAACATTATTATTTAATTTTATTATTAACATTATTATTTATATTATTTTGTTTCCACAAAGTCTTTACTGGCTTGAAATTCTGTCTGATTCAATATTGCTGTTGAACAATAAAAATGTTGTTTAAGCGTACCATCTCCCATTTTTTGTTCTTATAAAAATTTAAAACAAATATGTCTGACGTGAAATAATTAGAATTAACCTACCAGCCGTGTTTCAGGTCTTGAAGTTCGAGAAGAGGACGTTACTGCACAGCCAAAATAACTTTGCACATCGGGGTGAAAATGTGATCACATGTCACTGTCACACACACACACATCCACCACGGTCAGTCAAACACAACTTTTTTGCACATTCCCAGCAGCGTGAAATTTAAATAACTATTTATAATTGTCTTAGTACAAACTGATTTTCGAAGAGAGCATCGTTTAGACAGACAAATGTATTCCGATGTTTTGTTAGGATTCCTGCGAATCCACGAGTAGCAGGCAGTAAACTCCGGTTATTTTATTTCACATGCTACTAAAACCTGAAACGAAAGCCGATCCAGATGCCGACCAACAAGTAGACCAATCAAGAACGGCCTACCTCCGTAATGTATTTCAGACGATATAATATAGAAAAGTAGAATTGCACTGAAGACTATACAATTGAATACAGAGGGCGAAGCAAATTACTTTACAGCAAGCGAAGAAAATCAGGTAAAAAGCACGTTACATAGAACTATGCCGAATAGCGTCACACTGTTTCAATAACAGCTGTTAATTATGTACTGGTGGTGTGTTTGTGCGTGTGTGTTTGTGTGTGTGCACGTGTACAAGAAGAGTACACAAGATACATTTCAATTCTTCGAGACGAGATCCAATTAGTAGTAATGAATTATTAATGTAATAACAGTTTACTATCGCGCACAAGTGTTAAAGTTGATAAAAAGAACTTGGATTAAATTAAAAAGATTAACTCACGTTAAACACCACAGAAATTCGATTTTAAGAGACCCTTTTTGTTTTGGTCATGATTTTTAATAAAATTGTCAGGCTGCAAAACGAGACGAAAATAAAAGATAACTAAATTCCGTTAATCGCCTAAAAATACAGGTGAATACATAAAAAGTTGAACTTTCTAACTGAGAACATTGTTGAAAAAGAACTAGACGCCATTGAACAGAAAAACGGGACCAACAGAAGCGAGAAAAAAACCGATGTCACGATGTAATCGAAGAGCGGAATCGATCCCGAACATGTCATGTGATTCATTTTTCGATAAAACCAACAAATAACAACAAAACAAAATAAATAACTATAACTGGCAGCGAACGAGATATAATATTCAAAACAAAATCACGTCTTGCGACGTAGAACAACAACATCGCAAGAGTAGATGGTGACTAATAATTTCACTCTGTCCTTTCAGCACCTCAACTCCTTGACTTAACGGTTTTCAACAAGCTCGCTCTCTAATAAATTCGTACGCAACGAGCGAGTTCATTTCCAGGTCAACAACAAGCCAGCAAGAGTCGCAGGAACAACAACAAAAACGAAAGAGCTGCTCTAACGGTAGGTAAACTCGAAGCAACGGGAGATGAAACGCTTAACGTTAACAAAGAAACAAACAAAATTAAATAAAGTGATAGACGGAAGTCGGGAATTCCTCCGTTAATTAAACGCCTTTCCTCGATTTATTCGTTCAGTTTATTGTAGATTTCATTCTTTCTATGTCTCTTAATAAAAATAGCACCCATAATAATGGTTTGTCCGTGACTTTATAAAGTAAAAAAATATCATTTTGAAACAAATAAGAAGAAAAACATGAACATTCTCAGTTGTTTTGACGTTGAGAAATGAAAGAAAACAGACGTGTTTAATTATATTTATATATACATTTAAATAAAAAATACTGTTTTTTAGAACAAAAAATTGAATTAATTAACGATAAAAAACTCTCATCTTATCTTAGAGCGTGTAATTAATTTGACGCGACACACGCCTATCAATAATGCCGAAACACACACTATATATAATACACAGACTGAAGTGTGAAATAGAACCTCGTAAGGTTTAAAAAAACAAAAGAAGAAAAAAAACATACAATACAATAACTATCATCATCATCACCTGTTACAATTATCAATATCATCATCAATACCATTGTCACAACATCATCATACATTTATTATTTCAATATATTATATTACATCCTCATCATACATTTATTATTTCAATATATTATATCACACCATCATCATACATTTATTATTTCAATATATTACATCACATCATCATACATTTATTATTTCAATATATTACATCACATCATCATACATTTATTATTTCAATATATTACATCACATCATCATACATTTATTATTTCAATACATTACATCACATCATCATCATAGATTTATTATTTCAATATATTACATCACACCATCATCATCATACAGTTAATATTTCAATATATTACATCACACCATCATCATACATTTATTATTTCAATATATTACATCACATCATCATCATACATTTATTATTTCAATATATTACATCACATCATCATACATTTATTATTTCAATATATTACATCACATCATCATACATTTATTATTTCAATACATTACATCACATCATCATCATACATTTATTATTTCAATACATTACATCACACCATCATCATCATACAGTTAATATTTCAATATATTACATCACACCATCATCATACATTTATTATTTCAATATATTACATCACATCATCATCATACATTTATTATTTCAATATATTACATCACATCATCATCATACATTTATTATTTCAATATATTACATCACATCATCATACATTTATTATTTCAATATATTACATCACATCATCATACATTTATTATTTCAATACATTACATCACATCATCATCATACATTTATTATTTCAATACATTACATCACACCATCATCATCATACAGTTAATATTTCAATATATTACATCACACCATCATCATACATTTATTATTTCAATATATTACATCACATCATCATACATTTATTATTTCAATATATTACATCACATCATCATACATTTATTATTTCAATACATTACATCACATCATCATCATACATTTATTATTTCAATACATTACATCACACCATCATCATACATTTATTATTTCAATATATTACATCACATCATCATCATACGGTTAATATTTCAATA
The DNA here is from genome assembly GCA_963978895.1 of Erpobdella octoculata. Taxonomy (NCBI): domain Eukaryota; kingdom Metazoa; phylum Annelida; class Clitellata; order Hirudinida; family Erpobdellidae; genus Erpobdella; species Erpobdella octoculata. The sequence continues at coordinate 2,632,759 of OZ022246.1, forward strand.
CATCATATTGAACACTGATTTTTTTTTCTTAAAAAAAATTCTATTCAAAGATCAGAGCTTCGTAAGCTGGTTGAATACATTGAGTGGTAGAACGGCATCGAGTCGGTCCATTATGTAAGCCAGAGGGGTGATGACCCAGCCAAACATCTGGAGAATAATAAAGAATGTTCTGCAACACAAAAATCTCTCGAGATTGACTTTCTCAGCCCTTATTAGCTAAACATATATGTATGTAGAAATTTTGAAGAATAAAATTAATCACAAATTAATATGCAAGCATAACATGCAGCTTGAAAAACTGCACACTTTCCACACCAAAGGGATCACTTTCCAGCACTCTAAAGATGTAATTCAACCACGGAGTTCTCGTAAACTCATTACTCGAATTAGAGGAAATTATAATGCATCAGTGTTCAAAAACACACATGAAACTAAATTGAAAACTTTCAAAGCTCTCACAGATTTAATAAAGTAGGTCATCGGTTCGGGGTACTGTAGGGTGAGCATGGCAACGAGGGCGGTGAAAGAACACAGTCCGCCAGTGAAGAGGATGAAGAACGGGAGGTCCTTTTTAGGATAAACCGACAGGTCATGGAAAGCTAGACAATCAATCAATCAAAAATAAAAGATAAATTTTTTTTATATTTTGCAATAGTTTTGTTATCTAGTAATTGACTCTTAAAACTGAAAATGTCCGCTGCCTACGAGTCAATTTTATACTTTATACAAACAATTGACATATGGTGCATTACAAATTGTATTACTATTATTATTATTATTATTGTTTAAGGCTGGGCCCGATTAATCGGCGTACGCATAATCGGCGCCGATTATTGACATATCGGCATAATCGGTTATCGGCAAAAATAATCGGCGCCGATTATGCGTACGCATAAATGGCACTGGTCCATCTACATCGCGCCTTTGGGACTTGTTTTCTGAGGCTTGTGATGAACCTGTTGGAACTGCAAATGAAACTACCACTACCCAAGGCGATGATGCGGTTGACGCCATGCTGGAGCTTTATCTGGCAGCCCCTCTGTTGCCACGTGAGGAAGACATGTATAGTTGGTGGAACCTTCACAGGTTTCAGTATCCCTATTTAGCGAAGCTAGCTAGACGCTATTTATCTGCACCAGCTTCCAACTTGCCAAGTGAGCAGCTCTTCAAAGGCGCTGGAGAAATTTTTCGGATCGGCGTGGATCGTTGCTCGCCGAGAAGGGAGAAATGTTATTATTACTTAAATATAACTTACCTCAACTTGGCTTTGATTATTTTATTAACTCTTGAACTGTAGCTATCTTCAATATAAATTTTTATCCATTTTGTATTTTTATTAGTTTATTAGATAACCGATTATGCCGATATGTCAATAATCGGCGCCGATTATGCGTACGCCGATTATTTTAGAATTAGTTTAGAATTAACTACTGGATTATTATTTTATTCTTTTCAATACTATAATTAGTTTCAACATTGAATGACTTGACAAAATTTTCTGGATAGTAATTATAAAATAATCGGCATCATAATCGGTATCGGCAATTTTAATAATCGGCTATACGTGGTATCAGCATAATCGGCAAAAAGTCATATCGGTACAGCCTTATTATTGTTATTATTATTATTAGTATTATTATTATTATTATTAACCTAGTTGAAATGTCAATTGTGACATCATCAACCAACCTGGTAATAGGTCTCGATCGGTCGACTCGGTGTTCGTGGGGTAAGCGTAAAACATGAGCCCCCTCTCCAGAGGGTAGGGTATCATTCGAAATGCTGGAAAAACACACAAAAAAACTTTGAAAAAAAAAATGAAATCGTTTGAACGCGTAAAAATCAACTCTTAGGTGACTACAACAACGACATGCTACGGAAAATAAAATTTAATTTCTTTGATGAATTTCGATGACACGTGTGTGTGTGTCTGGGGTTCTCACATGAGAATAACGAATACAGAACTGATTTCCATGGAGATGCGAGCAGAAAGAAGCGAAAAATCGGTCCAACGAATAAATAAATAAATCAATTATAATTTGAAATGCCGAAACGTTCCGTTCCTCAATGAAGATTAATTCAAATAATTTCTTAATTCGAAAATTGCTTTTAATCATTTCAACGATAATTACTGATTTATCATAAAAACCAGTTATTCAATTATATTTCCTTTTCATCTGAAAGTCCTTCGGCATCTTACTCTCTACTCTTTCAAATTTACAGATGGTTAACATTATCACTATCGCCATCATCTTCATCATCAACATCATGGATTTTCGATCAAAAATCAGGTGACAGGTGAGTCAGAGATGTTTCAAGAACATACAAAACAATAACAGTGCATAAACACAACAGGTAGATCTACTTACTTCCTTCCCAAGTATAATGAAGAAGATTGAGAGCTCCGTCGACGCGCTTCCAGTGCTGGAGGTGGAAAAAAGAATACGCAATACCTTCGCTGTCTCCTCGTTTCAGGATGTGCTCGGGCGGGAAGATCAGCGGCTTCATCTCGAGCAAGTACTGCCGGTGAAAGCAACGATACAGTGGCATAATAACAAAAAACAATGTTTATTATTACAACAGGATAATGACGATGATATACAAAATGATTATCAGAAACCTTTATCTGATAAATTGTTTTGCCTAATCGATGATTTGTTCAAGCTATGCGAAATTCACGCCAGGAATCTGTTGCCACAACCGGCGATAGGAGAATCAGCTCCATGTCACAGCAAAAACTGCCATTTAACAACCAAAGCAGGAAGAAACACTCAAGCCCGTTAATCGTTTAACGAGATGCAATACAAGCTCCCATGCTCGCTTAACCTGTTCTAGGATCTTAATAAGGCGTTGCCTGATTGTCTCATATCGATGACAACAATGGCAGAAAAACACATGAAATAGCATTTTAACAAGAAACATTACAGCCGTGACAGAACACGCAAGAGAACATTATCGCAAAAAATAGCAGCAAAAACAAAAAATCAATTATGCCATCAAATTCATCGAATCTGTACGTGCTCACACACCTTAGGGACGTGCGGATTGAACTCGACGGCTCTGTGTATGGCCTCGACAGCGTTCATCTCCGACGTCGTAAGACCTCTCTTTATGGCCACCTCCGGAGAAAATCTAAAAGCAGCGTCGAACGTGAAAATTAAAATTAAAATCACGAGTAGGAACGAATGTTCATCACTTTCAAGTTTCTGAAATCTATTTTATATCATTGTTGACTTGGATGAAAAGATGCTTCCATCACCAGGCATCATCATCACCACCAGGTATCATCATCATCATCATCAGCATTATGATAATTTTCTACATGAAATCATCATCATGATCAACACTATGATAATTTATTACATAGCATACTGGTGAGAAACAATGTACACACCTTTATACCACTACAGCCTTCATCATCATCATCATCATCATCACCACCACAAATGTTTTGAAAATATCTCAACGAAAAAAATAAAGCCACTAACTTATCAGCAACCTGTCTGGCCCTCATTAGAGCAGCAGTGTAACAGATGACAGCAGACTTCGGCAGGTTGATGTCTGAAATAGAAAATAACAAATGTTATTAAATAATAATAATAATAATGATACAAATAACAATGATAATAATAATAATAATAATAATAATAATAATAATAATAATAATAACAAAATATCAACAACAATTACTAGCCATCGTATTTGACTAGCAGCGCCTGTACGTCGGCGTAGGCTTGCATCTCGAGCAACGCCTCAATGAGGTTCTCGTGAATGTTAAACAGGTTCACAGTCGGAAAATCTTTCATCAACTGCAAAGAAAATATCCGAGCCGTTTTATTACGTCGCAAACGATTGGTGGATGTAGATGGATGGAGATGGAATTCTTGATTACAACCAGTAAATAAATATTGAGTGATTATAATTTCAAATGGATTATTTAGTGATTATAATTTCAAATGAATTATTTAGTGATTAGACTTTCAAATAAATATTAATTATGTGCAGACATACAGAGATGGAAATGAGAAACGTCGGCCTAGTATATTTGTATCGAACAAAAAAAACTACTTAATAAATATAATTGAGAAGTATATATCAGCCTGATATTAGAATCTAAAACAATTATTAATTTAGTGATTATAATCTGAAATGAATATTAATTTAATGATTATAACCATTAAATAAATATTGAGTGATTATAATCTCAAATGAATTATTTAGTGATTATAATTTCAAATGAATATTAATTATATGATTATAATCTCAAATGAATATTAATTTAGGGATTATAATATTAAATAAATATTAATTATGAGATTATAATAATAATAATTAATATTCATGAGAATGATAGAACCCACTTCTCTCATCATTTTGACCGATTCTCTCACTCTTCCCAGCTTCCGGGCACACATGGCCAACCTACGTTTTATGTACACCAATACGTTGACATCCCTTCCTGTTATTTCCAAATTAATTAAATAAGTTAATTAATTAATTATTTAAAACAGTTTAATTGAGTAATAACTTTGAATTATTATTATTATTTTTATTATTATTATTATTATTATTATTATTATTATTATTATGCCAATCACAATACATTAAGTAATAATGACGAAATCGCAGTTATATTCTAAACGCTATTCGACTGACTGTAAACAGTTTCTTGGATGAGACTCTGATGTTGAGTTGACTGAGACTTCTTATAATTGACTTCAGCAGCTTTGTAGGCTTGCTTCAAAACCTTCTCAACCTAAAAAAGAAAATAATTAAAAAGAAATTAGCTATAAATTATAAGCAATTCAGTAAATTGGACATTTTAGCTCTTTTAAAACCGAAACTACAAGTTCAATTATAACTAATAAGACGATTAATTAGAAACCAACTGAACGAACGAATAAATAATTAAATAAATAAATGGACCAACCTCGAGGATGGTTTCACATTCTTCTTCAGCAAGCAGTATCATAGCAGGAGCACAGCTAGTTGTTGAAGCATCAGAAAAAAGTAAATAATTCAAAATAAAATCAAAAACAATAAATTTAAAAATTAAATGTAAAAATAAATATTTCAAAATTAAATTTAAAACAAATAATTATAATTTAAAAAATTAAAAACATGTTTTTAAGACCGTGAGAATAAAAATTACATAGCGACAAAAGATGTTTATAGCCACTATGAAGATGAAAGTTTTTGTCCTCATTATTATGCTTTTTTTCAAATTTATTTTTCATTTTCTTAATTTCTTAAATTTTATTTATTTTTTTTTTTTTTTGAAGTAGGTGAGTTTTAGAACTTCCAAGCTTCCGCATAATCTCACGGACAGCTGCTGATATCTGAACAAGTGACAGTTAATAAAAGTATGTAAAAACAAAAACTTTTATTATTTATAAATATATTAAATTTAAAATACTCTGGATTTTTCTCTAAGATGTCTTTAGCAGCAGAAATACGTGCAGCTTTATTCCTTTCTCTCCAGGCTATCTGCATAGCTGAACGAACGAAAAAAAAGTCAACTCAAATCAATCTTTTTCGAACAAGAAACCAAAAAAGTAAACTAAAAATCAAGCAATCAGCTTATTGTATTACCTCAAACAGGTAGACCTAACACCTATCAATTATTATATGTAATTAAAAAATAACTAAGTCTATGAAAAACTAGAACCCACTAATGCATGCTAAATATAGAAGAGATTATGCGGTTTAATAGCACTTCGTTTCATTTCAGTTTGACCGACAGCACTTAACAACATCTGCCATTCATCCACCACCGCCGCACACAAATACAACAAAAGCCAAACCTTCATAGTCGACTTTACCACTGTCGTACTCGCACGTGAATAAGGTCTGGTGGTCCTGAGCGGAGAGATTCATGTCGTAGTAGGTGAGAGGTTCGGACCCGGTCGCCCACTGAAACCTCTGATACTCGGCCCCGCGAAACAAGCTCAGTGGATTCTGCCAAACTTTGCATTCTATGCAGATGAAAAATTTAAAAAAAAAACATCGTACATTTTGTTAGGACAATTCTCAGAAATATAAGCTTTAAAAGCAAGATTCGTAATTCTATTTTAATAACTTTACAATAAATAAATAAATAACTAAATAAATAAATAAATAGACAAATATAAGCAATAAAATAAAATCTAATGTGATAATAAACAACAACCTTGGACAACTTGCTCGTTACTGATTTGCTCATCAATTTCAGGAGTGTTCGGTTCAGCTCCGCCCAGAAGGGGTGATAGATAATTAACTGTGAACTGTTCTATGAAGGAGGTCCCATATTTCTTGAAATACCACCACTCAAATATCTATATATACGATATATAAAAACAACAAATAAATTAAATAAATAATAATCAAGGCCTTGAAGTAAACCATTGTTATCACACCTGGTGATAATAAAATAACAAATTTAAAAAAAAACGAATAAAATTAAAACCTAAATGGATAATCTCGTAATTATTATTGCTGCTATGTTTTTACACACTTTTACTTAACTTGACTTCCCCTTCACTCCTTGTTTGTTGTGTATTTCACTCCTTGTTTGCTGAGTATTTCACTTCTTGTTTGCTGTGTATTTCACTCCTTAATTGCTGTGTATTTCAATCCTTGTTTGCTATGTATTTCACTCCTTGTTTGCTGTGTATTTCACTCCTTGTTTGCTGTGTATTTCACTCCTTGTTTGCTGTGTATTTCACTCCTTTCTTTGCTGTGTATTTCACTCCTTGCTTGCTGTGTATTTCACTCCTTGTTTACTATGTATTTCACTCCTCGTTTCTATGCATCTCATTCCTTGATTGCTATGTATCAAATAGAATTAATCAAAAACTTCAAAACTTGCATTCTAAGCTAATGTTTTTCCAATATTTCTTTAAAGGTAATGCAAGATGCACGCATAACACTCTCGCACCTGAGCAAATTTGTGCATTAAATACATCAATTATTTCCCTGCTTATTTTTTTTAAGTTATCTTGTTCTTAAAAAACAATAAACTTGTTCTTGCTTTGATTTTAATTAAAAACAATTCTCTTTGTTAACTAATTCTTTCTTTACACTGTTTTACAGTAAGCATGAACCTGGACTTGTTTGATGAAAGAAAATATAGAAAAACAAAAAACAAAGCAGCTTAATGGAAATGAAATTCCCAGATAAATATATGTCTACATTTCTTTAACATCAATCTGACCATTTAAATTATCTTAATCAAGTCCTTATTTGTAAAAATTATTGTGATAAGTCAATACTGAAAAGTTCTATTAATCAATAAGCTTTCTATTAATCATTAATAATTAATTAAATTTAAATAAAACAATTGATAATTTAAATGCTAAATAACAAATGCAATAGGATTTATTTAACTTAATGTTTAAACTAACAAGTATGAGAGCCGATATTAAAGATGATGTTCCAGTTAGAGCCACATAAAACTTTGGAGTCAAAGTATTTAGGAACATAGTGGCTGTTTTGCAAAAAACAAACAAATAAACTATCATATACTAATGAACAGCTAGAGCACTCGCCATCATATGTGGTGGCAGAAAAATATAAATTCAAAAACCATCGTTATATAATTAATTAAAAATAAAGTAAATTTATAACTTACTGAAGACAAGATTCAGTATCATTTTGTTTTTAATTAGGAACCTTTCTTGTAGATAGTGTCTAACAACTACTCTAACTAATAAAAATCTGTTCCTTCGAAAAACAATCTGGTAGGAGATTGATGAAAAATCGCTTAGTTCCAGAAAAAAATTATTTAAAAAATACCTTGAACGATTATAACGCATACATGTATTCCTGTTTGTTACAACGTGCGCGTCTCTTCTTCAGGCATCTTCATCACTCACAACGACGCGAAACCTTTCCGCTGCATCTGCTGGACTAATAATAAAGTGTTCTGCTACGGGACGAACGAATTACATCCAGACCTTATTTTGAGAATTGATAAGCACTTTATGACAATAATTAAAAAAAACTGACTCTATACTGCAATTTTTTCAAGACTGAACAGCCAGTGACCTAATTATGTTTACTCAGAATTTGCAGACAAGTTGGCCTTAAACTGTTTAAACGCTACGATTGTCTTTCCTGCATGACAATGAATAAAAATTTTATAAAAATTAAAAAAAAAAATGCATTATATATCTGTATATAATAACAATAAAATAAAACAAAAAATTAAAAAAATTAGGATATATATCTTTGCATTGTTTTTGTTGTTGTTTCGCCGGTCTCTTTTTTTTAGTCGTCGAATGTGTTTATTATTTTTCGAAATTGAGTAATACTGTTTGTATAAAAGTATTTTAATATAATTTAGTTTTACAACAAACAAAAGTATGTAAAATATTATAAAATATGTGACTCTATGTCGTTTATGTCTATGTCTATCCGAAATACAAAGAAAATCCCAAACTTTCATTTCTTCTTGAAATTAATTAATCATTAAATTTAATGTAATGAACTGATGTAAAGATGAGAAGTTATTTATAAAAAAAGATTTCCTTTATTCACATTTTGCTGTTAGAGACATTTTCTTTTTCCTAACGTCCCAACCGACCTAACCCGAACTCTCCTCTACTCTACAGATATGTTTTCAAACAGCAACAATGTTTTCGGAGGATTTGCAAGTTTTTCCAATTCTGGCAATTCAGTTACAACAGCAGAATCGTCTTCAGCAACTACATCTTCTCAATCAATTTTTCGTCAGTCTACATTTACATATGGTGCCAGTGATCAAATCAGTGGGTTTGGACAGTCACCAATGACCGGCTTACAGCCTAATTACTCTAATCAGACTTCAAATCCTGCAACTGGATTGTTCAGCCAAAATAAACAAACGACCACATTCGGTGACTTATCGAAGAAAAGTTCATTTGGGTCAGGTCCTTCAACCGTATTCGGATATCAAGGACCCGATAAAGACCCTGGAGTCAGTGCTACTTCTGACGGTGGGAGATTTATGAAAAACACAGTATTTGGATCTAATGGGTCTAAAACTTCTCTATCTCAGAAAGTCTTTGGAAGTCCTTCTGGTCACGTGACTACAAGCAGCAGCTTTGAATTGTTTCAAAACAACACCACTGCTAACGTATTCGCTAGTCCACTCTCTGCCACTGCCAACCCTTTTAGAGGTTTCAGTGGTTCGACTTCCAGCATTTTCGGCCATTCAGCTGGCTCTTCGGCAGCAACGACGACGACGGTTAATGTGTTTTCAAGACCGATCAACAGTCAGTCGAGTGGCAGTATGTCAGGAAAATCGTTCACCGTGCAACAAACATCGAGATTAGATGGCGGTAGGTTTACTTCTCGGTATCTCGCTGTTAAAACTTCGAAAAAATTGTTTTTTTTCTTTGCATTAAGATACAATTTCACTTTCGATTGCCGGTGTAGAGGCAGGTCGTGCCAGCAGACTGATGGGACGATTGGCAAAGAGAAAAGTCGCACCACCGACCGTCGCATCGCCGCACAAAGCCGAAGACGTCGTCAAACTGGACATTTCAAACGTGCCCGAACAATGCAACTCGAAGCATTTTCTTTATTCGCATTTCAACCGATTTGGAAATGTTTTGAAAGTTATTCCAAATGCGAATGTCGGAACTGCCGATGTCTACTTTGACAGTCATGTTAGTTGGTTTTCACGTCATTTTATCATTTTTATAGTTATCTTTCAGTTTTTTGTTTCTTCATTTGTTGATTTAAATAAGAGCTCATAAAATATTTCTCAATTTTAGTGGGTTTGTGGATTGAGGCTGTTAGAGCTGGTTCACAGTGCATCTTTTTGAGTGTTTCATAAGAGACTAATAAAGTGGCTTTTGACCGAATTGCACCCAGATAAAACTTTATTTCACACTGCATATGCCGTATTTTTATGGTTAATGACCAATCAAGATATGGGACAAAATATGGGAAATTATCTGACTTGCTTGGTAAAACTGAGCATTTAAAATATAAATGACACTAAAAAAGTTTCAGGATTTGTTTCATTTTATTTTAAGGAATCGGCAAGAAACGCTAAGGAAAATGGACGTATCCTCGAACCTGGAGCAAGGCCAGTTGATATCGTTTTGAAAGTACCTGTACGAGGAAGGCCGTCAGCACAGACAGGTGTACCGTTGTTGTTGTACAAAAAACTTTTTTTTATTACTTCTGCTTGTTGCCAAAAATAGCTCTAATCTGATCTTCTTAATTCTTACATTTGAATTTAATTTTTCGTTCAGCTATTTCTCTCAATAGAAGACTTCAAACGGGACTCGAAAAACCGGAAACGGGTCACAAATTCGGAGCAATTTCCGACGGCGCGACTGCCGGCGGTTTCGCTAAAAGCATTACAAACGCGACCGGCAGCGACTACGACGCGGGTCGCGTCGACGAACAGAGGATGCATCGAAACGACGACGACGTTGACGACATCGACGAAGAATCTGCCGTCCTTGAAGGCAGTCACGCTGCGTACTCTTCCAGAGGAAAACACAGTGAAAGTTAGTTTCTTTTCTTTTTTTTTTGCACCTTACCTAATCGATGTTGAAACGTGGCATGAATTTCATCCAACACACTCGTCGTTGTTCTTCTTGTTGTTGCCAGGGCCGAGTTCGCCGCAGGTCGCCGTAAAGAGTCAAGACTTGCCTTCGTTTAAGAGCTTGTCCGCTGCTAAAGCTTCCAACTCCGACGAAAGGTTTAGGATTCTCGAGCAAAGGGACAGAATGATTAGAGGTCGTGTTAATTATTGTGCTGTTCGTTAATTTTTTTTCATTTGCATAATTTATTCACATGCTTTCCTAAATTTGCTCATATATTCAATTAGAACAAATTATCTTCACTCAGCTATGTCGACCAGTCAGAAGAGTACAGACCTGTCCGACTCCATTGCCCGGAGGGGCACATGCCCTGACATGTGTCCTGAGAAAGAACGATACATGAGGGAGGGCAGAAGGAGACTGTCGGCTTACGAAATCGTTCCCGGGACAGATGTGGTAGGCATATGAATTTTAAGTTATTAATCATCGTTGATTATTATTTTAATTAATAATATTTTTTACAACATTCTGTAGAAATGTTAATTAGCAAGTCTTTAATGACTAATAGCTCAATTCACTGTTGAATTTTCCGAACAGCCCGGTCAAAATCCTCAGGTCGATCACTTCAGAGCGGTCAAGGAGTACAGTCGTTCTTCGGCAGACCAAGAGGTCCCTCTGCCGTCCGAACTGCGACCGCCTCACGTCCTCAACGTCACGATGAACTATCTCCTTACGAACATCATGGATCGTGGAGGACCAGGTCTATGGGCAGAGTGGTACGACTTTCTATGGAACAGGATGAGAAGCATAAGAAAGGTTTCTTAAAATTATATATTTAAAATAAATTAAATTAAATAATGGTTCAAATAATGAATAAATTATAAATTATAATTTATTCATTATTTGAACCATTATTTAATTTAATTTATTTTAAATCCAGTTTCGTTTTAGTTTATATTATTTAGTGTTACTGCCCCCTTTTCTTCTCCTTCGGTTTTATTTGGGGTTTACTTTTACTCTGTTTATAAACTTGTGTACGTTGTCCGGTTAAATTATATTGGCTCTGTCGAAACGCGTTAGCCTTAATTTTGAATAATGTTGTCTTAAAAACTAAATTTCGACATTTAGATAAGTTAATAAAAAAGTATATTGCTGCTAAATGGTCCTTTGTGTTTTTACAAGTTTGTTTTGAAGAATATATATATATATATATATATATATTAATAATGTAAGATGGCATAAGATTTTCTTTAAGACAAGCTCGATTAAAAATAAGTCTCCATTTAGCCGCTATGAGTTTTATAGATACTTTCTCAATATTTCGGAACAACGTTTTTTGTTTACTGTAATAACTAAATATACAAATAAACTAATATCCTCAAGAAATTATCTCAATAGAAGGATATTAATAAAAATAATAAAATTTAGACAATGTAATTAAATTAACGTACATAAAATAAACTGGAGTTATGAGGATAAAATAAGTATAATTAAAAACGTTTAATTAAAGGATATGTATATTTAGTTATTACATGTTTTCTTATCTTTTGCCTCCTTTTACGCGATCGTATTTACAGACTCTGAAGATGGCGAAAGCCGAAACGGCCCGTAAGTCTGAAATAAAGAAAGTTTTAAATGTTAATACTTTTCTTAATACGTGTTGCAGTAAACAAAAAACGTTGTTCCGAAATATTGAGAAAGTATCTATAAAACTCATAGCGGCTAAATGGAGACTTATTTTTAATCGAGCTTGTCTTAAAGAAAATATATATATATATATATATATATATATATATGTGTGTGTTCTATTCAATCATTTCATACGGGTTTTCAATATTCGGTTCTAGGACATAACCCAGCAGATGCTGTGCGACCTGACATCTGTGGAGCTGGTCGAAAAGTCGGCTCGCTTCCACGTCCTCTGCTCGGAGATGCTCTGCGAAGAAGACCCGAGCACCTTCGATCAGAAGATCAACAGCGAAAACCTGACGAAATGTCTCCAGACCCTCAAGGAGCTCTACCACGACCTCGAGGGCGACCACGGCGTCGTCTGTCCCAACGAGGCGGAGTTTCGCAGTTACATGATACTCATGAATCTCAATAGCGGAGGTGACATTCTCAGGTCGGTTGGTTGTGATTCTTGAAGGATTGGGTTTTCCATTGTCTCAGCATAATTTATGATAATTATCAGCATAATTTATTATAATTATCAACAATATTTATGATATTTATCGGCATAATTTATGAGAATTTTTATGATAACTATCAGCATAATTTTTGCTCATTGTCAGCATAATTTATGCTCATTATCAGCATAATTTATTATAATTATCAGCATAATTTATTATAATTATCAGCAATGTTATTGATAATGTTAATGATAACTATCAGCATAATTTATGATAATTGTCAGCATAGGTTATGGTAATTTATATCTGGGTTTCATTTCAGGGAGGGTCAGCACTGGAGGAAAGAGGTGCGCCAGTCCGCAGCGTTTAAACGCAGCATGGCCATATACTCGAGCGTGAACAGCAATAATTACGTCAAGTTCTTCAAGCTCGTTCAGAAAGCCAGCTACCTGGAGAGCTGCATTCTACACAGGTACTTCAATCAGATCAGATCCGTGGCGCTACAACGCATCGGCAAGAGTTTCAGTTCGCCGGCCTCTGTTAATGTGATATCTGTAAGTTATTATTTATTGGGTTTTTTAATTCAAGTGTATTTTAGAGAAAAAAACTAATTTTATTTTCTTTTGCTTTATATTTAAAAATGGAAATTAATCAATTTATTTATTTGCTTAATTAATGAAACTGGATTGGATACATTTTTAAGTTGTATTACTTCTTTTTTACAGTATCCTTTCCCAGAGTTGATGAACCGTTTAGGATTCGAAACAGCAGAAGATGCAGAAGTCTTCTTAAGTCATTCCGGCCTGACAGTTACAAACGACGTTATCTTGTCCGACAGCAAGTCGTGCCAAAGCTTGGAGTCCGAAAATACGTCTTTGCCACTCAGGAGATCCTATCGACTTGTCGGCTCTAAAGCTGCTTCGTCACTCGGAGAAGTTAATATAATCATCCATTTTTGTTTTTGAATTTTAATTAATTTACATTATTTTCTAATTAAATTTATATTTAATTTATATAAAAATCGGTTTATGGTCGTAACTTTCAGATAGTCAACGGCGGACCGCTCTCGTCCGTCTCTCTAAATCCGCCTGAGAACAGTTTCGACAGTCACGGGGGTCTGCTACAGGCCGATCTCGAGAATGTCGCCAACGATTTCAGAGTGCCTGATGTTCCCGACGGTTCAACGGCCTTGAAAAGCTTCGGAGTCAATAATAATTCAAGTGGTCAATTCAAGAAGGATGCTAGTTCGTTCGCTTTTAAGAACGAAGTCGCTGCTCAGCAGAGTTTCAGCAGTAATAAGATCCATATTTATCCCCAGTTACTTAATGAAGTAAGTGCGTTGCTCGAAAGAATAAGTCGGAGGTTTTAGGTGTTTTAGGAATTAATAAGATTTGTATATCTATTATTTTAATTAGCTTAAGTTGGAGTATAATTAGAAGCAAGTTGAAAATTCCTGCTTAAATGTATGGAAAACTGATGTCTTAAACTGTTGATGATGATGATAATAATGATGATGATGATGATGATAATGATGATGATGAGGTTACCTAAATAACTAGCTCTCAAAGTTGATAACTTTTTTAAAAACTGGCGATATTGTTTTAAGGTTCCTTTCCAGAAAATGTGTATTGACATGCTCAAAGGTTTGTTCATGGAAGTCATTGAAGCTATGGTCGTCGACTTGTGCAAGGAAGTGGTGGAAGATTTCCACAGGTATCAGCTCGTTACCAGCCTGTGTGGAGACGTTCTGATACGAGAACTCGTAGATGCCTCTATAAGGTTGGCGTGTTCGGTATTATTATTATTCATCTTAATAATAATAATAATAATAATAATATTATTATTTTTATTATTATTGTGTGAAATGACTCTTCAGTAAAGAGTTGTTTATTGAGGGGTGCAACATTTGTAACTTTCTGTTGGATTACATATTTTATTCAACAAACATGGAGTCTGTAACTGATTTTATGCTGCTATATGTATATATACAGTAAAATTCCTGAAGAGCAGACCCCCTCGGGGAAGAGCGAAAGTGTTCGCTTCTCGTGTCTGTCCGTTCTTTGGGAACATGCTACTTTATAGGCCAGATATAGGTTTGAGAAATTCCGTTCCGAGCAAAAGTGTCCGTCGCTCTAAGCAGCCTCTCTTGAGGGGTTCGCTCTAGAAGATTTTTACTGTATCTCTTTCATTATTTTCTTGTTTGTGTGCGTACAGAGAGTAAGTAATTTAATGATGGAAAGTTTTTAGTTATATAATAAATGATAAAATAAATAAATAAAATAAAAATAAGTTAAATAAATAAATAACTTTTTATAGTTATTTCTTTTTGAATATCTACAGGTCTTGTTGCCAGGAAGTTGTTGCGGAGTTCAAACAGAAAAAGCTCGACAGGGAAGCGATGATGACGATGTCCGACGAACTTGCATTCCGATTGGTCGAAGATGTCGTCCAATCGGAGGTTCAGAAGCTCTGCTCGGAAGTATTTCAGTGAGCTGGAATTTTTTTGTAGTAGTGTTGATTTTGTCACTGTTGAAATCATTAAATTTAGTTGTTTTTAGTATTCGTTTGCTAATCTGCATTGCGGAACCTTACAATATTTCGGAATGACAAGCTGCTAAGTTGTCGGGGTTTATTTTTAATTATTAGATTCAAATGGATGAAAGAGATGGAGTCCAGCAGAGAAGCTTCCATGCTGGAGTTGATGAACGAGATCGTCACGGAGACCGCGACTCGCGAATCGATGGCGCTCTGTGTCGGATATCATCGGTCGAATGTCGAGGGAGTTCTCTGTGGCATGGAAGAATTCCGAGTTAACCTGAGTGACCAACTTCTGAAGAAGTACTGGAATAAGTGGTTAGGTGAGAGAATAAAATGTTTTGATGATGATGATGATGATGATGCTACGAAGAGACTTGTAATTTTTTGTGGTATTTATTATAATTTTTAGAAATTTTCAGTGACATTAAGAAATTTGTTTTATTTGATTTAATTTTAAAGTGTTTTTTTTAACGTTTTATCGGAACTTCATTTGATTATTATTTTTGGCTTTATCTCTAATGATTTTCGTGTCTGAAAGCAAGTTTTTTTTTTGTGATCTAGGATGTTTAAAAAGGAAAAGACTCAACAGACTCCTGCCAAGTACAGTCAATCTTCACCAAAACTTCATCCAACTATTCCAGTCAATGTTCCCAAGAAATTCTCCAAATTCCATCCCAGGGAGTAATTTCTTATCGCTGGACGGAGACATTGGCATTTCTCTGCAAACCATCGATCGGGTCATCATCGATCAGGATAACCTGAAAGAAAGATTGAAAAATGAAGAATCAGCTTTGATCGAGGAGAGAAAATATTGTTGGTCGCCCGTCGATGTATTTCGATTGGTCGAAGAAAAGTTGAGGGAGGAGCCGGGTCTGACCGAACTCTTTGGGAAAAAGTCTTTTTGGAAATTGGCCATAAGTCTTCCCGAATGTGGACCGGTTTTATCTTACGAGCTTGGTCTGTTTGTAAAGTGGCTGAACAGAAAATTTAAGATGGATGAAAATGCCACGGATATCAAAGTACGTTATTTTTTTTGCTGTTTGTTGTTTTTTTTAATCATTTCCGTTCCTTTAATCGTATAAATAGTTGCTATGTTCATCTGGGTGATATTCTATATTTAATATTATTTTGAGTAATTTTTTTTCTTTGACATTTATTTTAGGATTTTTTCTAATCATCATCTCAAAATTTCCAAATGATCTATTAGCTCGTAAATTAAATTAAATTTAATCTTGATTTTCAGGACAACCGGGTGAACCTGCTCCACTCGAAAACCATCGAAATCCCGGACATCAACGACAAACCGAACAGTTTCACAGTGTTGAGCGTTTCCATCAAATCGACCACGGGTGCAGAAAGTGGTGATGTCATGTTCGGTTCGTCGGCCATTATTTTCTTCTTGAGAGATTGGAGAACTGGCGATAATGATGACGAGGTAGATTTTATATATTTACTATACTTTTTCAATTAAATTTTTATATAAGCAAACTGAAGTAACAAATAACTGTTATAAGTGTATTTGTCAATTATTTTTTGTCTTTGATCAATGACACTCAGTACTGTTTTGTTAAACTCTGCCTCACTTTTGTGAGCCTGGATATGGGAGAACGGAAAGTGAAAAAGGAAAAAATTGTGATCCACGACAGGAAGTACTTTGGTATTTCCTAAATACTGTTATTTTAGTCTTGAAACACCCAGTGCAAGAGACTATTTATTAACTATTATAATAAAAAAAACAGCTTTGTTTCCATAACAATGGTACTCAATAATATTGTTTTCTTTTTTAAAGTTGTTTCAACTCGAGTTAGAGAGACTCGATTCGCTACTCTCTTGCAAGCCGGATCGGCCAGCCCTTCCCTTGGTGGTCGTGGGACGTTCGAAAACCAGGAGCTTCTGGACTTCTGATTACATTGCAGGTCAGCTGAGATTGGAGGAGATGGTGTCCAAGAGCCAGTTGAGCTGTTTCAAAGTAATTCTGAACGAAGACATGGCTGTCAACAGCTTAGAAACCTCGCACAGGGTTAACAATTTGCAATTCTATTAGTGAAGTATAATTTTTGTTTAGTTTAGAGATGTGGAATTTTATTATCTAAATTTTTCTTAAATTTTTTCTAACCTATTTGTTTTTTTTTTCTTCAAATCATAAGATCGAAGAGAGCATTAAATGGCTTCTGGAAAACATTCCGAGTCCTCCACGTCTTCAGTGTAAACCGATGGTTGACTTCTTCGAGGAGAACATCAGTCGTTGTTTCCACCAGCCCGTCTTAAATAATCTCAAAAGAAGAAAAGAAAAAGACTATTCTGATCTCGTGAGTTGTTTTGTCCATCTTTCTCGTGTTTTGTTTCTTTCAGTTTGAACTGCCATTGAAGGAGTTAGCAGCTCTAATACCACATTGGCAATAATTTTTTTTATAGAACTTCAGTTAGTACATATTTAAAGTTGTGCTGCATAATGTGATTTGATAAGTTAATGGGCGCACAACTGATTTGATAGTTTTGCATCGAGGTTCTGCATTCATTTTTTCTTTTATTAAAACAATAATAATAACTGAAATAGCCTTGTTGATGTTTTAATTGATAAATATTATCTAGTTTAATGCTGTCGTAATTATATTAATAAATTCCAGCCAATGAACGACCTGATTGAATATTACAACGAAGTCGTCAACTGGCTGATATCGGTCATCACCCAATCAGAACTTTCTTCTTTATCATGGCCTGCAAGTGAATTCTCTGCTTTGTATGAAGGTATAGTCCATTTGATACTGTCTTGTCTAGTAAGTATTTATAAAAGCCATATATATTGTTTTTACATCTAAGAAATAATTATTGAAACAACTTCATAGTAAGTATTTATAGAAGCCATATTGTTTTTACATCTAAGAAATAATTATTGAAACAACTCCATAGTTTTAAGTCTTTAAAAACTTGAAGAAATCTAGTTTTTATTTATTGTTTAGATTTACCTGCCCCAGACTGGAATAACCCGGAGAAGTTGAAGGACGTTCGTCGGGGGTTGTCTCGTCTGCTACCGTTGCCGAAGTTTAAAGAGCCAACATGTGGCAAAATTCCCAACTGGAAAGAGTCTTGTTCCTCGGTGTGGATGTACATTCAGGATGTCATAAGAGATGCTCACTCTCCTTCGAAACTTGTTGCAAAGTAAACTACTCACTTTTTTTTTTATAAATATTATTTAGTTTATTTAATTTAATTTAAAGTATAAGCACAATACTAACAAAAATAAAACATTCAAAGGAATGATTGATTGAACTATTTATTGATTGAGTATTTATTGATTGATTATTTATTGATTGATTGTTTATTTATTGATTGATTATTTATTGAATGATTAATGCTCTATTGATGGCTTGATGATTTATTAGGATTAACAACTTATTGGAGAAGACAGCTACTGAAGCTGTTGGTCGAAGAAAATGCAGGAAGCTCAAAGAGACTGTATTATTGAACACCAGCCAACTCAATTGGGAAATCATTCCAAGGACTTCAATCATCATGGCATGTATAGATTTCCAACTCTCTCGATTGATCCACGTTCAAAACTTTGGTGACCAGCATAAGGTAGGAATTATTTAACCTGTATTTTATTGTAATCTTATTAACACTTTTTTTATGTAAATTTGAAAATGATATCAATTATTTAAAAAAAAAAATTTTTTTGTTAACTATAAAGTTCATTAATTATTTCAGCCCGTGCAAGCAGTTTACTTTCCCAACCTAGTTAGCGAAGATGAAATTCCTCTGCAGCACAGATTTAAAAATCTCATGGAGATCAAAGCTTCAGGTAAACTATTCGTCTCCGATATCTGAATCTAAATCCGTCTGAAAAAATCTGCATTTATTATTATTATTATTATTGTTATTTCTTCAACAATGCAGGAGAGAAAGGAAATAAAAGAAAATATGCATGCGGTTATTGTATGAACTGCATGGACGACGTCGATCAGGAGAGAGAAAACCGTAGTCCTACTCTAAGCAGCGCAAGAAAAGATTTAAAAAGTTCGTGTGACAAATCAGAATCGAACGAATCCGTCGCGGACTTCTTGTTCGATTTCGTAGCTTCCGAGAAAGAGGCGTCGAAATCGTTTGAAGAATACCTGGAAAAGACTCTCCAGGAACAGGGCGGATCTCGCCCGTCGCCGTTAGACTGTTCGGTGTTCGACGCGGACGCGAAACGGACCAAGATGACATTCGTTGCGGACGATCGACGACCGAGCGTCCCGGTCGGAAGTCTCCAGACGAAAGGCTTGTTCACAGCGGAGCTCGGCACGAAGTCGCCGCGTCGATTAGGTCCGAACGTTGAATCCGACAAGCTGGAGGCGAATTTCGATCTGCTGAAGTTCAGAATCGAACAGGAGAAACGAGCGGACGCGACGTTCGAAATGAGACTGAAATCGTTGATAAACGAAGATGTAAATTTTAATAATTAATTTTTTTTATAAATATATTTTATCTTATTTTTTGTTTATATGAGAACTCTATAAAACTCGAGTTTGTATTAAAAGTTGACATATTTTGGTAAACACATCTTTGAATTATAATAAACTTTGAATAATTTTTTTTTAAATTTTCACCTCTTTTCACTTGTCTTTTTCTTAAGCGACTCTGTGAATGTGATAAGATTCAAGACATGGCACCTTAAAACTATCTCAAAATAAACTGCACCACAATTCCGAGTGCTTTTAAAGCTCTCTGAGTGTTTTTAAAAGATCAAACATGTTCATAAAGTGATGTTTTAAACTGTGTGGAAAAAAATTAATCAACCAAAGAATTGTAAATCTTTATATTGAAATGGTTAATTTATAATCGTATTTCTGGTAATTTGAAGTCCACTGATTCAACGGGTTTTTAATAGCTAGTAGACAGGCGGGTACACCGGCCCGCGGGGATCGAAACTAAGTCAGCGGAAATGTGGTGAGAATAAGTGCAGATGGTATGTATTAAAAAAAGAACAATTTTTACAAAACAGAATGTTGTTTGGGTAGTTTATGGAAGCAAGACAGATAAGAGAATTAGTTAGTCCTGTATTGGGATAGGGATGGATGAAATTATTTTGTTCCATATAAAGGTAAAGGCTGTTACGTCAGGGCACCACTTCGTGAAATAAACACCAGGCACACCTGTTATGGCTGTGCACATGGATGGAATCACACAGTGTATCTTTTAGTTTCTAATGTAGAGATTTGCTTTGCTTATCAAATTAAATCAAATACATCCTGGAATCTTTTATTTTTCCAAAAAATAATTATTTTGCATCTTTTAACGATCCGAATTGAAAATAATCAAGACTATTCCAATGACTGAAAAAAAAAGTTATATCGCTTTCACAACGTAAAAAAACCCACAAAGAACCGAATACAAAATCGTATTTTATTAAATTCCTATCGAGCAAACGAAGCGTCTCCTCGGAAACGAAACAGTCAAATAAAAATAATTATTACTCATACAAAATTTCCGACCAATCACCACGGACCGACCGACTAATTTTCCTCTCAACTGTACACGACTTCTTGCGCCTGTTGATCACTTCTTCTTTTTGCTCTTCCTCGGTCTGGAAGATGCGCTGGCTGACGGCTGCAAGAAGATTCTCCCTTCCGCAAGTTCTTCTTTGGTCACGTCCTCGGACGCGTTCAACTTTTCCCGACATTCCAAAGAAAATATCACATCTTTCAGTTGTTCGTTAAGTTCATTTATTTCCTGCAATTATAATCATATTTATTATACTAGTCATAACTTGTTAAAAATGACGGTTTTTTTAAATATCGTCAGCATATATATTTACCTTTGTTTATTTACTTCAGTGCTACCTAAAACCATTATGTCAAGTTCTAACATACATACATACATACATACATACATACAAACATTGGAAATTATGTATGTTGATTCTTATTTTTAGAACCCTCCCTTATCATAAATACTAAAAAAATAATAGCCCAGCTAAACTAATATGAAAAAGAGTGTAAAGAAAACATATATATATATATATACGAGCTAACATCTTCTTTAAGCTTGAGTTTCTCTTCAAGAGCCGAAACCTTATTGTGCCACAAATGCTGGTTGTCCCTCAGGCATCTGTTCATCTCTTTCTCTTCGTCCAACTCCAACTGGAGTTTTGCCGCTCTCGTGGTCAGCTATGAAGTTTGAATAAAAATAATTAAGTAATAAAGCAATAATATTAAAATGAAATAAAACAATATAAAATAATTAAAATAAAATTATAAAAATAACTAAGTCTAAAAATGATTATTTATATATTTTTTGAAAATTCTCTGTTAAGCAGCAAACGTTAAACGAACAGCGTGTAAAATCTAATTTCTACCACCAATAAAATATTAACATAAAAAAATTAATTAATCATTTTAAAGATTTATTCTACTAGAATAATAATAACACGGAGGTCACTAGCTTACTAACCAGCTGGCACTTCTTATCTAGCATCTGCTTGTCTTTGGCACAGCTGCTATACAGCTGCTCCCTCTTGCTACATTCTTCTAAGGCTTTCCTTAATCTAGATTCTGTTTCCTCCAACTAAAAATATGTTTTAATTAAAACTAAAAATTTGAAGAAAAAAACTTTAAAAATAATTTAATTTAAAAAATTTAAAAAAAAATAATGCCAAAAGATCTAATTTTTTGAATAAAAACTCATAAGTTTAAATTAAAACCAACACGTAACTTATAACTATCATCATCATCATCCATCATCATTATCATCATCATCATCATCCATCATCATTATCATCATCATCCATCATCATTATCATCATCATCGTTTACATAATTTCTTAGCAAACCTCTTTGAATTTCTGTTCGGCAAGAAATTGCATCTTCTTTTCAAAAAAGTCTCGCTGCGACTCCAGTTGGCTTGTCAGCAGGTATGTGTACTGTAAAATAAGTCTACAGTAAAACAGGTGTACTGTAAAATAAGTGTACACAGTAAAATAGGTGTACTGTAAAATAAGTCTACAGTAAAACAGGTGTACTGTAAAATAAGTGTACACAGTGAAATAGGTGTACTGTAAAATAAGTGTACAATAAAATAGGCCTACTATAAAATAAGTGTACAGTAAAATAGGCCTACTATAAAATAAGTGTACATTAAAATAGGTGTAATATGAAATAAGTGTACAGTAAAATAGGTGTATTGTAAAATAAGTAAAATATTTAAAAAATAAAAGACAATTAACCACTTTCAAAGCTTAACTGATAAACCAAGTAATAAACAACTGTTACTTACGATAGTAAGAATTATCATTTGAATAGTTCAATAATTTTTCAAGCCAGGTAATATCCACCACCATCCCCATAAATACATTTGCCAATTCCTACTGTTTATCAATTTATAAAGTGGTGCCTGATAATTCAACATTCTTAGCAATAGATTATTTTGCCTATGTTCATCTGCCACCCAAGTCACCCTTCTGTCACCCAAGTACCCTGTCAGTTTCTCCTCACACATCCCCCCTTCTCTCACATCCAGCAGAATCAATATCTGCTTGCTAACCTCAAGAGAAAGTGACTCAATCTTTTCCTCGTGTAAGAGTGCATCCTGTCCGTGTTGGTTGTTCACCTCGATGAGTTTACCGTCTACCTTGTTGAGCACGAGCCTGTGGACGTAATTCTCTCCAACGTAATCCCACACTCGGTTGCTACCCAGCTGCATGGCGTAAGTGTGGGCGGTCAACTGGAAGTGACCGTGAGCATGCCCGTTGGCATAACGACCGCATCCCACTTCGCCACATATCAGGCAAATCCATAGGTCCTGATGTGTGTTGATGAAAATTACAAAGAGTTAATTAAAGAAGTTAAAAATTCTGTTAGCAGAACTTCTACACGAAAATTTCTTTTCTGGTTCCAATAAAAGAAGTGGTCAGTAATAAACATGGGCACGATACTTTAGTTTGAATTACAATATTAATTAATGTTTCTGATTTAGTGAATTTATATCAGTTTTTTTTTAATTTGTTTAATACAAACAGTTATCATAATAAATTCACGAAAAAAGATGAATATTCGAATGTAATTAAAATAATTAGCAACCTCATGCATTGAACACTGGAAGCATTTGTTGCCAGCCACTGGCATTGGCGTCTGAGTGTACCTGCACACCGGGCACCTTGTTTGATGGAATAAATTATGCTAATTGAAATCTCGAGTTGAATGTCAAGCAAATGATAACAACATTAACATAAAACCTCACCTGGAGTGCACCTTAACAAATACTAATCTCAACAAATTTAAATAAAAAAAAGTTTTAGATTTAAAGATTTTTTTAACTTAATTAAATTGATCCAGACACAGATGAAAAAAACAGCAAAGTGTAAATAAATTACGTTGTATCTTCACACTGGGCGATGCACGGGGTATGGAATGAATGATTGCACAGAATGGTGAGTATACCTTCAACAGATTCATCCTGGGAATGGGCAAAATATATATATATATATATATATATATATATATATATATATATATATATATATATATATATATATATATATATATATATATATATATATATATATATATATATATATATATATATATATATATATATATATATATATATATATGTATATTGTATACATTTAAGTTTAAATTGCTATAAAATTATTTTGTTCAATTAAAAAATCGTGTAGAATGTAGGAAAACAAATAGAGAGGAGTTGAAGTAAACAAAAAACTAGACAGCTAACCATCTTCTCAAGACAAACAGCACAGACGGGCAGCTCTACGGCATTGGAAAGAGGTCTTCCAGCTCCCTGCAAAGTTAAACAGAAAATTAATTAAATATTTCCTCGAGTCTTTTTAGACTTTTGTGAAAACAAAGTTTTTTCTGGCCTAGAAGTCTGTCGACCATATATATATATATATATATATATATATATATATATATATATATATATATATATATATATATATATATATATATATATATATATATATATATATATATATATTTTGCATTTCTATTTATATCTCTCTGTATTTCTATTTATATCTCTCTGTATTTCTGTTTATTTCTCTATTTTTATTCATCTCTGTATTTCTATTTACCATTCTGTATTTCTATATACCTCTCCGTAATTCTACATATCTCTCGTAATTCTATTTAGCTCTCAATAATTGTATTTATCTTTGGTATTTTTTTTACATTGCTCTGTATTGTTACTTATCTCTCTGTATTTTTACTTATCTCTCGGCATTTTTATTTATCTTACTGTATTTCTATTTATCTTTTTCTATTTCATTATGAAAGCCTTACTTAAAAAAAAACTGCCCTAATTTGATGCGCAAAAAGTTAATCTAGATGGTAATCTTCCCCATAATCAAACTGTAAATGGTTAGAAGTAATTAATAATAAATAAATTATAAACTGTATTTTAGGTGGTTTTCTTCTTATCTTAATAACCTCTTGAGAACGGATGCATTCGATCTTCGCTACGAACACCAGGTGGCAGACATCTGGCTCGATGGAATTGAACCTCGTGTCGTTGAATGTTTTGTAGAATTCGTGGGAGCAGCTCTTAAAAAAGAAGTAAAAGAATTATCATAATATAATCCTAACATGGTCGCAGCATGAAAAAAAAAGAATTTGCAGCTAAACTGGAAGCTCGTCTGTCTGAATCGTACAGACATAATTATCCACCAATATTTACAAACGTGAAAAGGTGCCTTTTAGGACTGACTTTTGATGCCAGAGCAAGGCGTAGGCGTAAGAATTGGTGCAGAATAACTTCTATAATAAAAAGAGCTGAACATTTTAGGAGGACATATAACTTTACTTATAGCATAATAGCGTAATCAATGACCAGCTTTAGCACAAATTTTTGATTCCATCTAAAACTCTATAATATGTCAAGAAAGGAATGCTGAGCTCACCATGGTACGAAATTTCAGGAGAGCCATGTACTCATTTGGAGTTCCCGGTTTGACTATTTTTATCATCTCAAGATCAGAACTAGAAAAAAAATTAATGAGAAAAATTTCGCTTCTGTTAGAACTTCATGTTTATATTACAATTCTTTACTTTTGAAGTAAATAATAACACAATAAAAGAATTTAACAAATTATCATCATAGTTTGTAATATTGCCAACAATACTTTCTCTATCATAACTTTAAACACCACCAACAAATAGCCACAATACCTTGCATTATTATTCTACCATTATCAATAACATCTTATAGACTAAAAATATCTAAGCACTCACATAACTGGACCGAGAAATTTAAGCATATCCTGGAGACAGAATGTAGCTGGTATGCAAATCATGCATATCATGTGACTGCTCGGCAGCGAATCCGAGAAAGAGGGCCTGGTTAAATTATAATAAAAAATTTGAATAGATTTATTTATAATGAACATATACTAAAATATCTTTAGCCAAATACGATAAAAGAAAAACTGCAGCTCACAACTCTTTGTACAAGTGTAGGAATCCCTCGGTCATCTCAACAGCTGGATTACCAGACAGATATCTCACGATGTGGTTCATAGAACCCCTATATGAGTCATTTATTGAAGGAAAAATGAATGTAGAAACAAATATTATATGAAATTTAAATAATTATATATTCCAGCTCTATGCAAACCTAATAGCAAAACATTAATTTACTGTGCTATATATAAGCTTTCAACTTATCTTTAAAAGTTTAATTTCTTAACTGAAAAATGTAAAAAATTTTAAATAAAATTGTAAATCTATTAACTTTTCAGCATCGGAGGAAGAAATTTTTTCCTTCTTCAACTTGCTTATATTCGAGACCAGCGTTTCACCGGCCTTCTGTTCCGAAGCCATGTCGGACACAACTTTGGCATAGGTCATGTTTTGCGTGGGTTGAGTCACGTTCTGTGCGGTCTCAGTCAAACTCTTTGTCGACTCTTCACCAGCAGCAGCAGTTTTAACGTTTTCACTCATGTCTAGAATCGGAAAAAAATCACTTACCGAAACTTTCTAAATTATTCATTTTAAATGAAATATCAGGCAACGCAGTTAAAACATTAATTTAATTACCAGAAAAATTATTAATTAAAACTTATAAACAAACAATCTGTACAACAGTTTAATTAAACGAATAAACGATTATATTATTTAATACTTTAGTATTACTTCTGTTTTAAAGTTTAAAAATATATATATGAGCAACCTGAAAAAAACCACAAACCAAAAAAAGTAAAATTTGCTATTTCACTAATTTTAAATCTAGCTCACCAATGTTATAAGTCTCTAAAATAATGTTAGAATATTGTCTTTTCCCTTTCAATATATCGACTTCTTCTGGACTCACAAATTTTGCTTCTTCCCCAGCAAACCCCTTTATAGGTTCCTCTTCTGATGGTTTTTCTTCCAGCAGATCGGAAGCTACATACCAAAAAAATATAATAATCAATACAAAGCCATTATAGTAACATTAAGTTAGCGAAAGAATCTTTTGAAAAGATGGTAATGAAATTTGTTATAATACATGTATAGGTGTGTCTTAGACTATTGTTATGTAACGACTTTCAACAGTTTTTTAAACTATAAAAATTTTTTTTAAAGATTTTTATAGTTTCTAAATTCAACATTTCATATACACTCAAATCAATGAGACTACATATTTAATTTATTACATTTATCTCTTATTTTTCTTAGAGTGTTGGCACAAAAACTACACGTTTAAAGATTGTTGTCACAACTTTTATATAGTTATATGCTATTTTTTTAAACATAATGTAATGTAATTTTTTCTGTAAATATTTTATAAAAAAACTTTAAGTTTTATTTGGTATATGAGCATATGACACTAAAATCCCCCACATTTTCATCATCATCAACTACCTAAAGTCTGCTAAAGAAAAAAGCTAATTCAGTATATGTACATGTAAAACTACTACTTTAATTAATTTTATTATATTCAAGTCAGTCATTGTAACCAACCTCATAAAACAATTACCAAAAGACTAAACACTGGAAAATTAAGACTAAGCTAGCTAACAAATGACTAGAAATAAATTAGAATATTATATTTATTATAAAATTATTAATTAATTATGATTATATGTTATAAAAGTGAAGTTATATACCAGAGTAAGAAAAATCTACAAGATTGCTTTTGTCTTTAACTTCAAGACGTATAAAAACTCTTGAGTGAGGCATTTATACCAGTATATGCAGTTTTTAATGAAATCATCAAGACAATAAAAAATCAGCAGGGTTAATAAACAATCTGTAATATTGAAAAACCCAACATCAAAGAGAACGAATATTAGGTGCATAGATCCTAAAAATTATTTTTTAATTTAATTTAATCATAGAAATAATGTGTTTTACATTTAATTAAAATTAATTTATTTTTTAGTATTGCTGCTTGTCTAAACTTTTTTAAATAGGCAGATAGTTTTACCTCATAAATGTGTTTACTAAAATTAATTTCACGCAGACAATTTTTTGTCACCAACGAGAGTTTGTTTTGTAATTTAAGTGATTCGTTACGGTAGTTGCTTTAAAGTTTTATTGCAAATAGTAATTGTGACGTTTTTTTATTTTATTTCAACCATCTTCCTTTATCAAGAATTTAGTTAGTAAATGACAAAAGTCAAGTCAGTTTTACTTACTTCCACTACTTTGACTACTTGCTTAGTTAACTTTCCTTCTTAAACATTACATTGCACTCTAGAATACTACTACTGTCACTACACATCTAACAATACTTGAAACTTAGATTAAATTAGAGATTTAGAAAATAACTAAGTCTAGTCTAATAAGCTAAGAATCCAAGTCAATCTCTGAGTACTCTAATACTAACTAGTAGTAGAGTACACTCTTCCAATCTAAGTTTCAAGTGTTGTATGTCGTGTAGTCATTTTAGTAAGTAGTATTCTAGTCTAAGTCTTAGACTTGACTTAACAAATAACATTTACTATACTTGAATCATGTCATATCATACTGTTATTTTATTAGGTAGACATTGTGAATTTGTTTATTATGTGATTTAAAAATGTAATAAATCTATGAAGCTAAATAAACAAAATGTGGTAGCAAGTCAGCATATCTGAAGAAGCGTTACATCAGGCTCATCTATTCTATACTGACTGAGGTCTTAAGGCAAATGGCATCTAAGAAATGCAAATCTCGAAGGCATTAACTGATGGGGCATCAATTGTGAGTTATGAAAGTGCGGTTCACGAAGTGACAATTGAGCTTGTGAAGAAATTGTATTATTCTTCCTAGTTCCGGCCAGCTAGTCGCCGCCCAACTAGTCGCTAACCAACTAGTTCCTCCCTGTCTATCTAGTCGCTAACCAACTAATCATTTCTAAAGTAGTCACTTCCCAGCTCGTCGCCAGGCCAGCATGCATGCGTGAGAAAGACGGATGCACACGTTCAGAGAAAAAGCATTTTGGGAGTTAATTGATGCTCTGAGTATTTGTTTATATTTTAGTACAGAATCAACAAAAAATTGGAATTACTCAATAATGATATAAACGAAATAAGAAAGTAATGAAACAAAATTATATAAGTGAACAATTCAATGGCTGTTACTCTGAAATAAATCAAAATCTTCCATGTCAAGATATTACCAAACATTTTTTATCATCTAAATTGTAGTTAAAACTAAGATTAATAGTAGATAAAAATAATTACTTAAAACTTTTGTTAATAATCTACACTTGTAACAAAAGACGTTTACGATTTTAGGCTAAGTGAAATTTAATAAATTCGTTTCTAAAAGGAAATTTACATAAATTTGTCAACTTTAGTACGTAAATGTTTTTTTATGATTATGTTAAAGACTAAACACACTAAGTAGCCATATTTGGAGTATAATTATTAGTGGTTTATCTTCGGAAGCATCCAAAATGGAAAGCAATAGAAATGGAAGGCCTTCATCTCCGACATCGTCATCAGCATGCTGCGCTCTGTCGGCCACTGCTAAAAGGCACAAGTTTCTTAGAAAGATCTTCAAGTTCAGGCAGATGGATTTCGAGTATGCTCTCTGGCAGATGATTTATCTCTTCGTTGCTCCGCAGAAAGTGTAAGTTACGATTCTATCTTCTTTTTTTCTATGTTTTCAATATTTTTAATTGAAGAAATCAGATATATAAAAGTGTTATTCAAGTAAACCACTCATTTGAAAAATTCAGTTATTAAAATGCAATCTGTTAATCATGTTTTAAATGCTTTTAACTCATTTTTGTTGCAGGTACAAAAATTTTAGCTACAGAAAGCGTTAGTACTTTTTTTTAATTCAATTTTTCTTGCATCCCTGTGTATTCATTCTATTTTTTGTCACAAAGAAACCAAAAATCAATGGGCCAGGGACGATCCAGCATTTTTGGTGCTGCTAACGTTTTGGTTGCTCGGTCAGTAAATAATTGATTTTTTTCATATTAATATTTTTTTTAATAGTTTATAGCCCTTTACACCAGGTGTTTTAAGACTGTTTTTATTAATATGTAGTTTAATCTATATATTTTTGAATCAGTAAGTTCGTTGTTGAAGAAACTCATTGAACATTGTCTATAACAATGTTTCACATTCGAGATATTACTTTTCTCTTTTCATTTAATATTGCTTAAAAAAATTATTTTTATTTTATGTTTCCAAGCATCTTCCATCGGGTTCGCTGTTGTACTGGACCTCGGAGTTGCCGGTTTTTTCAAGTTTTTCTTCTGGGTCGTCTTCATCGATTGCATAGGAGTGGGAATAGTTCTTGCTACACTGCTGTGGTAAGTTATGGGATTATAATTATAATTGAGTTTGTTACATTAACTATTATGATGGGCTGTGTTTATTTTGGTTATCTGCTGAGCTATTAGTTAACTGTTTATTGTGCGTTTATTATTAGGCTGTGTTTAGTTCGGTTACCTGAGCTATTGTGATTTTTTTTCCGAATATTCAAGTTTTGTTTATTGTTGATTATGATCTACTTCTATTGTTTTAATCTTTATCATAGTTTATGTTAAAAACAAATTTGTTTTCTCTCTATTTAAATACTCTCTACTGATTGGTCAGGTTTGTGACCAATCGCTTCCTCATCATGCAACCACCTTCCAGATGCGATGTTGAATGGGGCTACTGTTTCGACATTCACCTCAATGCTTTCTTTCCACTTCTCATGATTCTTCATCTTTTCCAGCTTCCGTTCCTCAGATGTGAGTTTTTATTTGCAATAAATGGTCTATTAGTATTTTGGTCGCATTATATTATATAATTATTATTTTATATTATAATAATAATAACTATTTTTGTTTAATTGTTTATGCAAATTTTGTTTTAAATAAATTGAGTTGCTTAATTTTTTTAGCCTTTAAAATCTTGAATGTTCTGTTATTTTTTTCCAACCTTTCAGATTTTGTGGTGGACTCGTACATATCCTGCCTGTTAGGTGACACTCTTTGGTTGATAGCCTTGGGATATTACATTTATGTTACCTTTCTTGGATATAGCTGTGAGTTTTTGAGGGGGTGGTGGTGGTATAGGGTGTATGGCGGATGTAAACATGGGAGTAGGAATGATTAGGTAGATATCATAATGAGGGTTGGATTAAATCCTATCACAATGGTGCTAGTACCTACTTGCATTTCAACAAGCCTGTCATAAGAGAATCCAAAGTACCTGCAGCTTCTAACCACTGAAGACAAAGGCTGTTTTATTTTCATTGCGACAGTTGAGTTGATAGTGGTTCGTGTTTTAGTCGAGTCGCTCTTGTTGTTGATAGCCCAGGTGCAATTCCTGCTGGATGGTGTTATGTTTTGCAAAAAATATTTCTTCATATCGTATTTAGGTTATAATTTCATTATTTATTTATATAAAATATAATTTTAATATTGCAGCTCTGCCATTTTTAAAGAATTTGGTAATTTATTTATATCAAATATAATTTTAATTTTGCAGCTCTGCCATTTTTAAAGAATTTGATCATTTATTTACATAAAATATAATTTTAATATTGCAGCTCTGCCATTTTTAAAGAATACTCGTCTGCTCCTCTACCCGCTGACGATACTTTTTTTCTTGTACATTCTCTCGATCACCCTGGCTGTCAACTTTGATCGAATTCTCTGCAATTTTTACAAATTCCGTACTGTCTCGTAGACTGTTTTCCTATAAAAAAAAATGTCCGACTAATAATTAATCTTTTTTTGGTTATATTGATTTTTTGTTTAAATTGGATCACAATTGCCTGTAAATAAATATTCATCAACGACTTTTTAATGATTTTTTTTCAATTAAAATGCTTTAAACTTAACCTGCTCAATGCTGGGGATTGTAAAACCGTGCTCAACTATTGTATCTCAAAGTAATTTTTTTTCTTATATGAGCTCATGTTCAACGTAACAGCTCTGTATGAAATTGTGTAAATAACTTTTGATTTAATGGGTCAGTAATGTACATCACTTTTTCTGCTTACACACGATATAGATTCCTTCCAATGTCTGTAAATATGTAGTGTAAGATTTTTATTTTGAAACGTGTGAAGGTCCATTAATAAAAAAAAAAGTAATATTGATGTTCCCTTTGGTAGTTGTGTCATTAAAATGTCAAAAAGTAAGGTAATAATATGGTTTGAAAATGATTCTATGTTTGAGAGATAGCAGATGTGCCTTTAAATTTCAAGTAAAACGCTAGCTCCATCTACAGATAAACCGGAAAGTTTAAGTGGTCGCTATGTAAACGCTTCCGTGTAGTCTAATCTCTGGCGTTTCCGCGTGTTATAAATTATTTCAAAAATTGTGATTACAATTAAACAATAAATAAAACGTTTAAAAACATCATTATCACAGCCGTTGTCATATTGCACCTGGAACTTTTTGAACTTTAACTTTTGGTGCCAGTGTTTCAGTTTAAAGGAATGTTTGCTATGTACGAAGTGCGATAGCTGTGATTGATGTTTTTGACAAAAGAAGAGGTCGTTGTCTGAATTTTTCGATTTAATAATCTGTATTGTTGATAGCTGACAGAGAAATATAAATTTCATTTTATTATGCCGTCATGCCTCTTTTCAGTCGAAAGTCGATATTCGAAAACGATTCTTTGAGTGATCTAAATTTGAAGTTGTTGAAACGAAGTCGATCGATCTTAGCTAAAGAGCTCGACATAGCTTTTGTGATTGATTGTATGAACATCGATGATGTGAGCAAACAAGAGTTTTTGTGTCTCGTCTCCAGCTCCCCTGTGCGAGAGCACCAGGTTTGTCTGTTTTTGGACATCTTGGAGACAAAAGGCGACAGACTGTTTACTGCTTTCATGGATGTCCTGTCAGATAATTACTCTAAGTCTTACGAGGTAGTGATGGAAATGAGTGCGGTGCTGCATCAGGAAAATCTGCATATCACAGAAGATGAAAACGCCGTTCTAACCGGAGATGCCGTCAAGAGAATCCTCGAGCAACTTCAACGTCCTCTCAGCTTGTCGGACATATCTGACGTGTTTGAGTGCGACGGTAGTTTTGAAAGTCGAAAACCCACGAAAGCCTCGCCGATTGCTTGTTATACGGTTTCGTCGAGAGGTAAATTTACGAATGCCAAGCATTATCAGTCAGTTAGTTCAGAGTATTTAGCTCAACCCAAAGATATGCAGCAACTGGTTTGTCTTAATACTGATCTTTCTGTCAGATTAATTACAAGAGGAAAACTTATGAAGATGATGGAAAATGGGTATGGGAATTTGTCAATGTGTGCTGACTCACAGCCGTTTTATATATTCGTAGACACTGTGGCCAATACCACCTTTCTTGATCCAGAAAAAACTATGCCCCCTGTGAGCACATCAGCAATGAAATTTTTTCAAAAGTTGAATGCTGAGAAACCGTCTACAAAGAAGGTCTTTCCCCCGCCAGTTCCCCCAAAACCAAAAAACTTTTCGCTGGTGATGGGTCAAAAAACTAATAAAACATCTGGCGGCACTTTTCCTATAACTATTACCGTTACTGGTCCGGAGGACGTGTGCGGCGAAATGGTAACCTCGACCGATACCGTTGATTCAGAAGAAAGCTCTGTTTTCAACGGCGAAGATCAAAACCGACCGTCGCGTGCGAAGCTCAGTTTTTCGTCCGTGAACGAAGGATCGAACGGTTCGATTTCGGACGAGAGCGAGCTGAAGAGGCCAGAAAACGTCTCTGAAATTCTTGCTGGTTCGTCGACGACCGATGCTAACTCGACCAAGAATACGCTGCAGAATGAAAGGAGATGCTCTCGTGAAAAGATAACGAAAGGAAACTCTCTTGAGTTTCTCTATTCAAAGCCCGAAACTTCTTTCGGAAGCAAAGTTCAAGAACCGATAGTTGAAAATCGCGTTGCCGGCTGTATGTCTGAGTCTTTTACGAACAGTCAGTCCGCAATGGAGATTACAGAAGACGTAGATGACGCTGATGACAGTTACGAGAGCATCGACTTATTTAACGGCTGTACGGATCCTACGGCTCAGTGCGGCTCAAAAGAAGCTGCGAACATCAGGCATTTAGGAAAAGGTTTGATGCTTCTTTTAGTAAGCTCTGGACTTTCTTACAAACTTTATTCAAATTTCGTATCGGAGGCTTCTTTCGGTTTGAATAATAATACGCAAACAGTTAACGGAAAAGAAAATTTAACTTCAAGTGCTAATCGGCTTGTTCTTGCTTCTCTTTTATTCGACAAAGAAGGAAATGCCTTGTTGATCCCGAACGAGTACCTGTCCAATCTCAGAGACCCTAGCCACCAGCCGTGGTTTTATCCCATAGAAATCCTGCCCAGTCAGGCCTCGATGTTTCTCGAATCCGAACATCAGGAAGGCTGTTTCCTTGTTTATCGACCGTCCGTCAAACTGGAGAACGTCGCCTACGTTCTTTCGGTGTTTTCTTTTTATCACTTCGCTACTATCCACTACTACATCGTGGAAAACCTTCTTGGAGATCTGTCCGTCAGAAACCACGACCACACTTTTCTGGACCTGATGGATTTGGTCGATTATTACAGAAAAAACAAGAGCGTCCTGGTCACCAGGTTGCGGAGGCCGCTGAAATACGCCAAACTTCCGCTCTCTCCTAGCATCCATTATCCTGCGCAGATTGAAATTCAAAGGAGTAATTTATTTTTATACGAAGAACCGCTTAATCTAACGGGTTCGGATGTACTGTTCTATCCGGGCAAGTATTCCGGAAATTCCGTCACGATCAAGGTCTTGCAGAAAATTGACATCAGCTGTTCGGAAGAAGATGATTTTGCTGAGGAAGCGAAAATCTTATCGGAGATAAACCATTCGAACGTAACAAAACTGGTTGGCGTCTGCTTCAGGACTCGTCCTCTGTTCATCGTCACCGAGTCTTTCGTCGGGACGGTTCTTAAAGATGCTTTGATCAGGCAATCCATTTCTTTTGATGTTGCTGGATGTCTTTCTGTATGTTTACAGGTTCGTTTTTTTTTTTATTGGAAATTTTTCAGAGGACTTGACTAAATTTCAGGTAATAATTAGGCGATTGTGGCGCTCATTACAGCTGCATGTATTGTAATGGTCGTGGATTCGATTAAACCACAGTGATGCCGCTATGATTTTATTAATACCTCAATTACACCTCGGTTCCGTTTCAGGTTGTTTCTGCGATGGCTCATTTAGAGTCATGCAAATACGTAATACACAGAAACGTTTCCAGCTCATCTTTTCTACTTACAATCGGAGAAAAAGGGATTGTTGTCAAGCTCTTCGATTTGTCAAGGGCGAAGAGAGTCATCGATGACAGCTACATTGGTGATGAAGAAGAAATCGTTAACATTAAGTACGCCAGTCCAGAGGTTTTATTCGACCTCAGTTACTCGACAAAGTCCGACGTTTGGGCTGTCGGGGTACTTTTATGGGAAGTTTTCAGCTCTGGTAATTCTCCGTATGGAAACATGCCTTTAGCCCTGCTTGTCCAGCACCTTACGGATGGTAAAAGACTGGGGAAACCCCCTCTGTGCCCCCGCGATCTTTACGATCAGATTTTCAGATGCTGGAAAGAAAACCCGAGAGATCGGCCTTCGTTTTTGAGGCTCAAGGGCAAGCTGGATGTACTGTCCGAGGTCTACATGCTGCCGACCCTTCAAGCCAGCTCCTCGTTTGCACGCCGAAGACGTTCCAGGAGCGCTCACGGAGGCAGCGGGTCCGTCAGTTTCACTGCGTCCGTGGCAGAGTTCCCGTCGAATTACGAGGCTGGTAAAAGTGGAGAAGTGAGCGTTTTGTTGACTAGTTTTAAGTACTTCGGAGATCGATCTGACTACTAACCAAGGTTGTTCTTCTTCTGTTGAAACTGTCGGAATGTTATAAAGTGAAGCTAATCGCGAGAGTGGTGCTTTTTTTTTTATATGCTTTTAATTTTGCTATCTTTCTTTAATGACATGCCAGTTTCTGCTTTATTGTTTCTCCTTTCTATATGCCTTCTATTTTTTGTGCATTGTGTTATAATTATTTAATTTAAAATAATTTATATTTATTAAGTAAGTTTTTTTTTTCGAATGAAGAGGCATTAATTAATTATTGTTTGTAAATTAAATTTGTGGTTATTAGTTTTATCTATAATGTGGCCATTAGTGATAATCTGTTGTTCCAGAAAGCAAGATGTACATTTACATCTTAAAAAATTATTTTATATTTATAAACTTTTACTATTAATTTCTGACTGTCTGTGAATTTCAATCGTTTATATTGTATTTTTGAAACATCTCTTGTTTTGTTGCATATATTCCATTGTTAACGTTACTCTATCTTTGAAACTTAATCAACAACCACGGCAGTTTTCATTGGCGTAAAGCTATGCTTTCGTTTAAAACGCTCAATCTTGTTACCCGATTTGTTTCTGAATTTTTACTAAAAGCCGTTCGTTATTTTTATTTCACCTATCACTAAATTTTTTATTTTTTTAATTCTTTTTTCAACTTTGTTACTGTTTTCCGCCTGTCCGCCGTCACTGTCAGTATGTGCCAGTTTGTGCGATGTCTTTCAATTGGCATGGTTTTCCTATCGCCGTGGCGAATCGCTTAGCGTTAGTTAGTCACACTATATTACATCCTCTTCAGCTCTACAAGCTGCTTCCAGCCGTCCGGGCCCTGTCGCAGTCGCCTCTCGCTCCGGCAATGAAGCCCGTCGTCGAAGAACCGGTCGCAGCCGCGGTTATCTCGTTTCCGAAAGAAAACGTTTTCGTGGATTTCTTGAAGAGGAATAACAGGATCCGAATGAGCTTTCAAAAGCTGATGAGAAGGGGCAAAGCAATAATAAACTAGTTCGTGATGCGAGTCAGACTTGTCTTACTCTCTTATTTCCGTCGAGCAGACAAGTTGCTTGTTATTTTATATGCATAAATGAATATATTTTTTTATTCCTATGCCACAGTATTTTTCATTCTTAACCACTTGCCTTTCTACTATTCGTAGTTTTTTACTTCAATGATCGTTATATTTTCTATCCGATTGTTCAATTTTGCCAGCATTGATTTTCTACTTTCCGTGTATCATGTTTAATCTGTGGGGATTGTCTTGTTTCTCATCTTATACCAGCTCAGTTCCTTCTTACTTTTTTCATTTCCTGTTTTTTTGCTCTATTTTACTTGTTATCTTGTCATAAATATTTTTGACTACATTTATTTGTTGGAGATTTTTTGAGTGCTAAAGACAACGTTTTGCTTTCTCAAGTCCCGTCGTTCGAGGCCGAATGCCTGAAGATGCCGATTTCTTTTATTTTTTTTAAGAGGATCATTTTACAATCGTACAACCATTTTTGAAATGCAAGTTTACCTATTTATGAATCGGCAGTGTCAGCCGAACGTTTGCTTTCAATTTCGTAACATTATACATTATGGAACGACTTTTTGCACAATTCAAGAAGTATCTCTCAGCTTGTATGTGTGTGCTCTGATATTGCATTGCATTTTGTCTTTTATTGGTAAAAGAGAACAAATTGTCAGTAAAATAAATGCACACTGAATTCAGATTTGCCATGATGATTGCATTCAAATTATTATTATTATTATTATTTGACAACTTATAAAGCGCTAGAAGATTGTTAGAATCATAAAAATAAAAAATTTTTCATACCAATCTGAAACAGATTAAAAGAAAAAAACAAAAGACATTTTTCAATTTCCTATGCAATAATTAACAAGTAAGCTATAAAAAACAGTTTTTTTTCACAAATTCCTTATGTTTCTGAGTTTGCTGGCTTTTCATTTAAAATTTTCAAACTTCAATAGATGGCATTGTTGTGAGGAGCGAGTCTATATTTCAAATTTCAGCTCGATTGGATGATGGGAAGTTAGTTAATTTTCACTTTCAAGGTTGGCAAGCATTCAAGTAAGCAAGCAAGCAAGACCGGAGGTGAAGTTAATATAAGGGATTTAAAAATAAACTAAAACTAGCTAACTAGCAGTAAATGCTTGATAGAACCCCAACTCTTTGCAATAAAAACAATTTTTTTGATTAATATGCTTATCTATCTATTTTTTCTAATTCTTTTTATCCTCTTTACCTTTCATTCTTGCTCTTTCTCTCTTTATCTTCTTTGTTTCTCTCTCTAGCTGTAAAACAAAATTTTATAATTTTTTAGGAAATATTTTTTTTATAATAAAAAATATAATGTGATAAAGCAACATTCTTGAAGATGATAAAATTTTATTATTTATTTAATGTTGCTAGGCATTTTGAAAAACATTTAAACTTGTTGATTCTGAGGCTTATGTAACAAATAAAGCCCATAAAATGTAAAATATGGAGCTGATTTTTTTAATGCTTGAATAGTTTATAGTAATTATAGTATAGTCCTTTACACCAGGTGTTTTAAGACTGAAATAGCTGTATGTAGGAAGCACCTAAGTAGGTACTTCATGTTGTGTATTGTAATTTGATCCTTTTAACTGCTCCTGGTAATGCTCATTTGGAAATGTTTTTCAAAACCTTATAAACTTTTTCCTCCAAAAATAGCTGATGACCGGAAGTAAGGTAGTTTTAGATACTTTTCCTAAAATTATTTCCTTTTTTCTTTTAAAATCAGCTGATGAACGGGGAGGAGAAAAGCCTTTCTGGATGTGGATGGACACGTACAGGTACATCCACACAAACATTGGGATACCCAGGGCATCATCTGGGGGTAGGTGGGAAAGTTCAACCCAAGGATGTTTAAAGATTTTTTTGAAAACAAGCTTCAACATTTTTGAAAAATGTTTACGAAAACCTACCTCTCCCCTTGGTCATCAGCTTCTTTGAGAAAAGATAAAAGGTCCTGGGAAAAATGGGAAAAGCAGCTAGGACTAACACCCACCCAGGTCATCAGCTATTTTTTACCGATTGTAATCACGTCGAACCGCCGGGGCAATAGCAGCGACCATGAGTAACATGGCCACGCAAAACCCATTATCGACTTGTCTTATTTACTTTTGGTTTTAATTAGGACGGGGTAGACACACCCGCCCTCTCTCGATAAAGTACGAAAAGCTTGAGTGCGCGCGCTGGCACCCGAATTGTAACATAAGTCGCAGCTCAATCGAAATATGAAGCCCTATTGAGAATAAACTTGGGGTGTTTTATTTGTATTTTAAATTTTGTGTATAAAAATGTTTTTAATGTTTGTTCATATTATTTCACACTTTATGTTTAAATTATATATAGAGATATTATTTTTATTAGCTGCATTTTGTTTCAGATCAAACATACAATTTGTGAAGATCGCTAGGTGGCACACTAATCTCTATAAGTAAATATAGAGATACATACAAAGAGATGAGGATGGTAGAGCAAATAATTTTATATAATATTTTTGTCATAGTGGTGCATAATAAGTACTGCTATAAATCTCATAATAAAGAAACTATATAAACTATAATAAAAGTATTTTATAATTAAATTGGGTATGATATCCGTCATGTGCAGGAAATTTTACTTTTTGCGCTAAAAGTCTCTTGAAGTGTTGAGTCAACACTGTTGACGTTTCTAGTTTCTAGCATCTTACATTCTGAGCAGGGCGGCAGAAAGCTATTTTAAACGTTTTCAGCATCGCACTGTCAATAGCACCTACTTTATCATATTTATCTAATATCTGATTGCAATTAAAATTTGAATAAATCTATATATATAAAAATGAATGTTTGTATATATGTATGTTAATGTCCTTTAGGCATTGCTACACCATTCATCCGATCGTAATGAAATTTTCACACAACCTTGAGAGTCAAGGGGAAAGTCAAATAAAAAAAAAATTTTGAAATCCGTCACAAAATGAGCGGAGCGGAGCGGGTGAGCGAGCGGGAACTATATATATATGTATGTGCGTATGTATGTGTGTATGTATGTATGTGTATGTGCATGTATGTGTGTCTGTGTGTGTGTTTATGTATGTACTAGCGGAGATACCCGGCGTTGCCCGGGTTTTTTAGAGGTTTTTCTAATGTTTGTCTCTTTCTCTCCCGTTTCCTTTCCCACCTGCTTTCCCACTCCCGTTCGCTTTCCCGTTTTCGGTCGTTTTCCCGCTCCCGGTCGCTTTCCCGCTCCCGGTCGCTTTACCACTCCCGGTTGCTTTCCCGCTCACGTTTGCTCTCCCATTCCCGCTCACGCTTGCTTTTCCGTTCCCGCTCGCTGTCCGTTCCGGGTCGCTTTCCCGTTTCTATAATAGACAAACTAACCCACAAACATTCATATATATATATATATAGTCTTAGCAAATCTATTTTACGTTTTATAGGCTAACAGAAGTTATGAAAGAATGGAAAAGAAAAAATGAGCGTGAACGGGAGAGCAACCGTGACCGGGAATGGGAGAGCAAGCATGACCGGGAACGGGAGAGCAAGCGTGAGCGGGAACGGGAAAGCGACCGGGAACGGGAAAGCGACCGGGAACGGGAAAGCGACCGGGAACGGAAAAGCCACCGGGAACGGGAAAGCGACCGGGAACGGGAAAGCGACCGGGAACGGGAAAGCGACCGGGAACGCGGAAAGCGACCGGGAACGCGGAAAGCGACTGGAATCGGGAGAGCAAGCTTGGAAGGAAACGCGAGCAAGAGAGAAAATCGATAACAAAACTTCTGAGCGGGAAAGCGACCGGGAGCTGGAAAACGACCGAGAGCGGAAAAGCGACCGGGAACGCGACGAAAACGGGAAAGTGGAGAACGAAACGGGAGCGAGAGGGACAAACATTAGAAAAACCTCTAAAAACCCCGGGCAACGCCGGGTAACCCCGCTAGTTTATTTATAAAAAACAAGCTTTATACTTTTATATCAGTTAACCTCAAAACATCAGTTAATGTATTTTACTCTTCTCTCTCTCTCTCTCTCTCTCTCTCTCTCTCTCTCTCTCTCTCTCTCTCGCTTCTTTTTTTCTGCGATCTATTTTAATATTTCACTATGTTGAATTTTGGAATGGTTTATCTGATTCTCTGTGTTTCTGTCTCAATATGCATCATCATGTAGTTGTTTGCTTGGCTGTTTTTAAGTCATTTTTTATTCCTGTCCCTGTTTATTTGTATTTTGTAACCTTTTTTAAATGCTTTTATTTAACTTCACTCGTCTCTCTTCTGTTTGTTTTTTTTGTCTGTGGTGGTAAAATCTTAGAAACAAAAATTCACCCACTTTTCGACCACCTAGAGCTCTAAAACTTTCAGGAAAGCTTTATTCTGGATGACAATACATGAATTAAATGTTTCAGACATGAATTAGGCCTTAAATCAATTAAAATTAATCAAATCAAATTAATCAAGTTGTTTATGTATAAGTCGCCAGAGGTCCAAAATTATTAAACTGTACGAATGTTTATTTATAAATCACCAGAGGTTCAATATACAAGACTGAGCGTAACTTCTATCTGTTTGTTGTTCCTAACAAGCTACATCAAGCATAGGTCAAATTAATTCAGTGAATAAATTAGCAAAGGTTAAACTCGCACGTAACTCCATCAACATT
Organism: Erpobdella octoculata; assembly: GCA_963978895.1. Lineage (NCBI taxonomy): Eukaryota > Metazoa > Annelida > Clitellata > Hirudinida > Erpobdellidae > Erpobdella > Erpobdella octoculata. The sequence continues at coordinate 2,673,841 of OZ022246.1, forward strand.
CAACGAACCGTAGGCAACTCGTACCCAGTACTCCCCAAATTGACGATTTCCTATTCTGTTCGGATGTTCAGCATGGGGATAATACTGATTCGGTGTATTAACTTTTGATTTTATTTAGGACGGGGTAGACACACCCGCCCTCTCTCGATAAAGTACGAAAAGCTTGAGCGCGCCCACTGGCACCCTAGTTGTGAACCAGCTCACAGCTCAATCGAAATATAAGGGCCAGTTAAAAATCACCTTGGGGTGTTTATTTGTCTTTCAAATGTTGTGTGTAAAATTGTGTTTAATATTTGTTCATATTATTTTACATTTTATATTTAAATTATATATAGAGTTATTTTTTTTGTTAACTACATTTGGCTTCAGATCAAAAATACAATTTGTGAAGACTGCTAGGTGGCACACTGATCTCTATATATAAAATAAATCAAATAAATTTATATAATATTCTTGTCGTAGTGTTGATGCATAATAAATACTGCTATAAATCTTATAATAAAGAAACTATAAACTATAATAGAAGTATTTTATAATTAAATAAGGTAATATCTCCGCCAGAGTGGGTATTTTCTGGTATTTTCGCCATATGCGGGAAATTTCTATTTTTTCGCTAAAAAAATAATAATTAAAATTTTTGGTAAAATCTACAAGCTCTATAAATAGTTTGGCTGGCCTTCCAATTTGTGTGTGTTTGTGTTTTTAGCGTTAGAGGTTTAACAAAAAAAATAAAGAAAAATAAGATTTGTCAAGATTGTGTCCATCATCGGCGCTCTATAAGATTTCTTCGTTACAAGAAAGGCATTTCGAAAAACAAGATAAATTAACTTCTGGACTGCTTCGACTATTAAAATAAAAATTAATATCTCATTTGAGAAGTAGTCAAGTAGTTTTAGGCCCCAAAATATAGAAATTGGGCTCCAAAAATGGCCTGAGAATAGAAGTGTAAATTTGAAGCTTCAGAGGTTTGAGTGGATTTATGATGGTTTAAGATGTGAAAAAGAAATTTTATTTAAAAATTGGGTATATCCGATTATCCCTCGGTCATCAGCATTTTGCAAAAAGATAAAATAAAAATTTTTTTGGAAAATTTGAGATTTTTTCCGAAAATGTTTGGGCCCTGAAAAGAAGTTTCCCCACCTCCCAAGGTTTTGATGAAATGACGTTCCTGGTAACGATCGAGTTATAAGTTTGAAAAAAAATGTTTATCAACAGAATACCGATAAGTCTCTCGAAGTGTTGATGTTTCTAGCATCTGGGCAGAGCGGCAGAAAGCTATTTTAAACGTTTTCAGCATCGCACTGTCAATATTTATCTAATACTAGCGGGGTTACCCGGCGTTACCCGGGGTTTTTAGAGGTTTTTCTAATGTTTGTCTCTCTCGCTCCCGTTTCCTTCTCCACTTTCCCGTTTTCGTCGCGTTCCCGGTCGCTTTTCCGCTCTCGGTCGTTTTCCAGCTCCCGGTCGCTTTCCCGCTCAGAAGTTTTGTTATCGATTTTCTCTCCTGCTCGCGTTTCCTTCCAAGCTTGCTCTCCCGATTCCAGTCGCTTTCCGCGTTCCCGGTCGCTTTCCCGTTCCCGGTCGCTTTCCCGTTCCCGGTCGCTTTCCCGTTCCCGGTCGCTTTCCCGTTCCCGGTCGCTTTCCCGTTCCCGGTCGCTTTCCCGTTCCCGGTCGCTTTCCCGTTCCCACTCACGCTTGCTCTCCCATTCCCGGTTGCTCTCCCGTTCCCGTTCACGCTCATTTTCTCTTTTCCATTCTTTCATAACTTCTGTTAGCCTATAAAACGTAAAATAGATTTGCTAAGACTATATATATATATATATATATATATATATATATATATATATATATATATATATATATATATATATATATATATATATATATATATATATATATATATATATATATATATATATGAATGTTTGTGGGTTAGTTTGTCTATTATAGAAACGGGAAAGCGACCCGGAACGGAAAAGCAAGCGTGGGCGGGAATGGGAGAGCAAACGTGAGCGGGAACGGGAAAACGACCGGGAGCGGGAAAGCTCCTTTTTTCTGCGATCTATTTTACAATTTCACGATGTTGAATTTTGGAATTGTTTGTCTAATTCTATCTCAATATGCATCGCGTAGTTGTTTGTTTGGCTCTTTTGAGTCATTTTTTATTCCCGTCTGTCTTTTGTTAATTTTTTTTCTTTAATCCTACGTGTCCTGCAGTCAAAAGAGAAACAATGAAAAAGAGGAAGGAAGAAAGAAAGAGAGAGGGAGAGAGTGAAAGAATGAGAAATAGAGAGGAAGAGAGAGAGAGAGAGAGAGAGAGAGAGAGAGAGAGAGAGAGAGAGAGAGAGAGAGATAACGACAAATAAAAATGAGAGAAAACAATGGCAACTTAAGGTATCCCAGGCGTTACGCAATCATTATAGCGCGATCCTCTATATACTCTCAAATTTATAATGAGCTTTTTAATAATTTACAATAGGCCAACGGAAATTATCTTTTGTGAACCTGATCCAATAGTTAAAACAGCTCGTGCATGGGTCGATTTTGGCCGACCCGAGCCGCCCCGAGCCGTTGACCTGACCCACACATTTTCTTTTAGAAAAAAACCTAAACTAGCCGGTACTAAACCGCGTAGCCGACCAAATTTTCATGGGGACGGGGGCTGCTCAGTACTTGCAAGAGGGGGCTCAACATTTTTCTGGGCGGGCTCAGCACTTGCAAAAAGACCCCAAAATTGTATAAGTTTTTAAAACACTTTCACATTCTCTTCTCTTTTCTATAAAAAAACCTTATGACCGTATTGGAGGGGAGGGGGTAGTCATAAGCACTTTTTTTAGAGTTCCAAGATCATTTAGGGAAAAGTGATTCGGACAAATTGATTGTCTCATGGATTGACTGAGGCTAAGAAGTGAAAGTCAAGTCAAGGTTTGACAAGACGAACATGCAGATCACTGGAACAGTGATATCAAGAGTCCATCGAGAGTTTAGATATTAAAGTTTGTTACTGTAAATCTTTGGTTTTTTATGAGTTCAAGAAACACATTTATGACACCCTTCTAAAACAGGCAGGTGCGTGGGCGGGTGCGACAGCCAGGAATTTCTGTCGGAGTGGGGGCATTCATTTTTTTGTCTCTCCCCTTTGGCTACGAGCCGGGTCGTGGAACCCACGAAAAATTACTCCAGGACTTAGTTTTTATCTATTTTACGCACCCGGAATTTTTCCTGGCGATCGACAATCGTATACATTTTTAATGACATTAAAACGAACTTAGAAAACTTATTGTTCAAATGATTTCACACTAAACTAGATTGCGATGTTCACAAGCAGTTTTGTTTCAGAGGAATGTAGCCTATGCATGTAGGTACCCATACATACATGCAAGTGTAAGAGCGTTGGTTTAAAATAACCTGAAGATTTTGTTGTTTTAAGTTATAATTATACATGAAAATTGAAAAATATATTAAATTTAATTTAAAAAAAACTAGCAGCAACAAGAATGAAATTATTTATTAAAGAAAAAAGTAATACGAACAAATAATAGAAAAACATCAAATAATAACAATTGAATTGACCCTGTAAAGATGAAAACCAATAAAATTTCAAAGGCCTCCTCTTTCAATAAAACCTTTACTTGTAATACGTTGCATAATTATATTATAACTTAATTTTACATTGAAATAATTATGATCATATTAAAATATTTATTTATTATGTACCAATTTATATTTAATTAAAAAACATAAGATATCTAGATATCTGACCATCAAAATATTTTTATATCTACACTACATTTTTAACAATTTGGAAATAACATTTTCAGAAATAAGGCCGAAGAAATAAGAGCGATACAGACAAGCATTACAATAAAGTGATATATCTAAATTATCTCCGGTTGAATACATACAGTTATAAATTAACAAAGCCAAATATTTAATTCCGACTTCAAAATTGATGTTTGAATTATGAAACATATCCTCCTATAATTTGTCCCAGCCTGGATAAAGTCGTACTATGGCAACATAAGCGTAGTTCAGTCAGTTCAGTTCCTCCTTGAAGAATGGGAGTCGGGACTGAATCTGCTGGAAACTATCAATGCAAAATTGTAATAGAAATGTACGAAGTGGATATAAAAATGTTGTTATTTTGTGATTTATTTAAAAAAGCCACTTTATCTCAAAATTCTAGTTGTTCACATATAGCCTTGTAGACTGTAGAGACTGCCTTAGTTAAGTCTCAAGCTCGTCTTTGACTAATTTCATTTTTTTAGCTACGAGAAAAATTGCAAACCAGTATCAGCATCATTGGAGATATTAAAAAAAATCAATGAAACAGAAATACAACGAAAAGCGAAGGCATCGAGCTATAGGTTCGTCGTTGCCCGCCAATAATTTAACAAGTTAACAAGTTTGCCTTTGATCAGTGTAACTTAACAGCTGTCTTCTTTCAATAAAGTTTCCCAGGTGATTGCATAACTCAGCCGTACGGCATTGATTGCTGGTAATAATCATCATCGGCGTTCATTGTTTTCATAACCTGTACAGGTTAAAAGTCATCTATAAAATTATCAAATTAGAAACAAATTTATAGTTTTGTTATTCAAATACGCTATAACTTAAAAACATTCAACTCAGCTGTGATAGTGATATTAAAATCAACGAGCGAAAGTTATTAGAACGTGCTGGACAAAACTATTTGTCACCTACGGTGGTCTAATAGAGGTGAAGTGTGCCCAAACCAGTTGTCGTCGTGAATGTCTCAAATTTGTCTTATTTTTCACATTTTTTTAAAAATACAAAATGAAAATAATAAAATTAACATACATTAAATTATAATGAATAATAATGCAACTAGCCATGAATTGAAATATTTTATTGGCTCGTGGCTAAAAACCTTGTAAAAATTCCTCCCTCTGTACGAGAATCTTGTAAATCTTGTAAATTCTGACCATCTAAATAAAATCAGGCTCCAATCCTCGCACAATGAGCCACAGTTCACCGGCTCTGTTGAATTGTTACCAAATCTTTTTGCAGTTATCAAAGAGAGCCTAACTTTTGATTCACACTTTCTTCATCTCTTGATTAGATAAAATAAACTTTAACCAGATTTTTAGCCGGTCGTCTTTCAGCATATAAGGCGGTGGTGAGTAGATTTTCTTTCTGGTCATTCCGTTGGAATTGATTGACGCTGTTCTTACTGATAAAAGACTTTTCTTCAAAGCTGAACTGCTTGTTTCTTGGCTGACTGAAATATTGGATTATTCTGCTGAATAACTCTGCTGATTTTTATTTTCATATAATCATTTTTTAATTTTTTAATTAAAAACTACTATTTCTAAGAGTGGTTTTATACCAACTTGAAAATTTTTCAATAAGATTTTTAATATTGTATTTATTTCCATTGTTTAACAATTTACTTCTTTTAAGCAGGATGGACGATACCGTCTACTTTCCTTTTGGGCATTTCATCCAATCAGCGTCCTTCTCACAGCGCTTCTTATTTTCCAGCAACCAGATGTTTCAGGAGCAGTCGATTGCCAGAGCAGTCACGGGGACCTTTCCGAGTTCCATCGTTCCGAAACCAGTCTCGACCGGTTTTAAGATCCGAGAACTTCTGCAACGACAAGGTGAGTCGATCGTGATCCTCTAAAGATAAGGAAAACTGTAAAAACCCTAAAGGTTTTCAATACTTTTCAATAAACAAAAAGGGTTTTTAACGCTGGCTTTGTGTGTATATGTAATTGAATACAAAGCTTGTTTCTAATTAATTGAACAGATGAATCAGACGAAGATAATCATCGGAAGAGTCTTGAAAGCTGGCAGACGGAAGAACTGGAGCGGTGCTTCCAGGAGTGCAATTACCCCAGTTCCGCCGAAAGAGGAGTGCTTGCAAGGAAACTCAAAGTCGATGAGAAAAAGTTGATGGTGAGTATTATGAGATAATAATCAATAGAAAGTCAAACTGAAATGATCGAAACTAGGGAAAACTCAACTGAAAATTATTATGGATAAGCGAATTTGATTAATATTTATAACTTACGCTTAGCCGGTGTCCGAGGTAGGGCCCAAGAATTTATGCTTGACCCACCCACCCTACTTTTTTAAAAGAAATTTCTATGTATTATTTGTTCATGGTTGTTATTATAATTGTTAAATTTTAACTGATGTATTTTTCTTGAAATCTCTTAGCTATAAAACATATCGTCGCAATTAAAAAAAATTACTTGAATTTCTTTTTTTTCTTTCATCTCTCCAGAACTGGTTTCAAAACCGTCGTGCCAAGCATCGCAGGCTGGAAAACACGAGGAAAAGACCCGGTCGTCCGCCTCAATCACGTCCGCCTGTCACCTGTAGTGGTTCACCGATAACTGCCAGTGAAGCTGCTAAGAAGTTAGAAAAAAAGTCGCTGAGAAGAATCTCGCAGAGAACAACGTCGCCCAGGTGCGATCGATCAGCTGTTCAAATCAGCTGTTCACCTGAAAGCACGTTTCCAGGTGCCATAGAGAATAAAAGAACTAAAATCGAGGTCGCAGAAGTTGAAGAAAACTGTAAAGTAGAGCCGACGACCAGCCACCGAACTTCAACTCCGATATTCGGTATATCCGATCGTCCGAATATCGTCCCGGTTGGAAGTCCTTTCTACGATGGCAGTTTAAAAAATCTCAGCAACAACGACTGCGACGACTCTGACTTCATTGACGTTTGCGGATTGCCGTCGCTCCACTCGACTCCTCAGACTCATCCAACCAACTCCATCTCCTCCACGACTCCTCAAACTCATCCGACCAACTCCATCTTCTCGTCCTCCTCGTCGTCGTTAGCCGACAGCGGAGTCGGATCCGCCTTCTCCAGCCGGCTGGGATCCGATTCTTCATGTACGTTTTCGGTTAAGAATTTATTAACTGAAGATAAAAAGAGTAGAGTTCAGAAAACTAATAAACAGAAGAGAGACGAAGAAGAAGAAGATCAACACTTCGAAACGATTCCAAGGAAGAAACTGAGATTCAGCATTGAAAGTCTACTCCGAATATAACAGCTAAAGACTTATTCCTTGCTTCAAAAATATTGACTCGTCAACCGCTAATCGATTCTAACAGCTCCTCAAAACACAGAATTCTGACTTCAATGGAGCGCTCGCCTTTTGTCCAACCGAAGAAGAGAAAACCTCTGAGAGTCCCACAAGTTTATCACGGACTCTGAAACATCTACCTGTGTGCCAGATTTCTCTGCTTCCATTTACTATTTACAAACAGTTTTCTTAATTTTTATAAAATATCTCTTGTTTAAAAGATTGCAGATAAAATTTATTAAATGTATTGTAGTAATATTTTCTTGTAAAAAACATTTTTTGTTTCGATTTTTTTTATTAAGTTTTTTAACTCGTTGCTTGAATAATGTGCTAATTAATGTATATATATGTAAATGTATAAATGTATAAATGTATATTTTAATATTTTTTTTATATGTAAATGTAAAATTTTAATATTTTTTTTATATGTAAATGTATAAATGTATATTTTAATATTTTTTTTATATGTAAATGTAAAATTTTAATACTTTTTTAATATGTAAATGTATAAATGTATATTTTAATATTTTTTTATGTATGTAAATGCATCATTTTAATACTTTTTATAGCTTCTGTGAATAAATACATAAAAAATTAATGAACTTAAGTGTTTCCCAAAATGACAAAACATTTGATTTGATTTTTATTGATTCATATATATAATTTTTAATTAATTGAAATATTAAAACAATTGAAATAAAGTTTTTTTAGCCAGATTAGAATAAACGATTTTACAGGTTAGAAAAAAATCTCATCTTAAAAACAAACTACAAAGGACTTATACAATTCTTAAATACAACAATGATTGTCTGTACATGATTTCATTAAAAATTTAATTAATTAATTAATTAATTAAAATATTATTATAAATATTTTAATTTATTCCACAAGACCGAGAATGCTGTCAATGCTGAATCGAAGTTTTTTCCTCGTCTTCGTGTCTTCTAATTCTTGACAAGATTTGCGTTTATTACTTGCCGAACAAGCCAGTTTCACAGAACTTCCAGAAGCGGCCGATCCCGCGTCTGAGAAGAGTCTGGAAGACATGGAACCGATTCCGCTGTCGGTGTTATTAATCCCCGTGGAAGGAGTTGATTGGAAAAGTTGATGACCGTAATGACCTGCTCCGGTCTCGCAGACATCAACGTCGTCGTCTTCGTCTTCTTCACGTCTGGAAATGACGCAGCAGGGACTTCCAACCGAGATTGATCGAAAGCGATTCGGAAATGAAAAATCCTCCGGTTCGTCTGGTATTTCTGATTTCATAAACTCGTTCGTCGAACGAGAATGCGACGTCGGAGAAACTGATCCGGTGTCGTGTTCGCTCCGGATATTCTTTCCGTAGAAGGTGTTCGGTGTCGACGTTCTTTGGTCCTGATAGTTGAACCAAGGACTGGTACGATCGTGACCACCGCTTTCAGAAAGTTCGATTTCTTCTTTTACTCTGATAGTTTCACCCTCGACCCGCGGACCACAGCCGTCTGAGGGTTGATTGGTAGGAGAATGTTCACGTGTAGGCTGCTCCCTGTGCTTCTTTCTGATAAGTTCTTGACGGGGTATCGGCGTGCCGCTGCAGTTCAGGGGCGGATGGGCCAGCGACGGACGACCGGGCTTTTTTCTCGTGTTTTCCAGACGGCGCTGCTTCGCTCGCCGGTTTTGAAACCAAATCTGAATGTTTTAAGATTTCATTTTTTAGAGTTTATACATTTTTTAAACGTTAATATTTTGTAAAAAAAAAAATGAATAAAACATAATTTTGAATAACAGAAAATTATAAAATATAATTTATTTATCGTTAAGTTAAATTACAAAACAAATCGATATACTTGTCCGATGAAAAAAATGACGCAACAAGTCTCCGGGTTCGAATCCAGAAACTTAACCAGATAGCTAATAATCCACAAATATAGATTAATTCATTCAAACATCATCTCACCTGTAGTTTATTTTCCGTCAATCCCAACCAGGCTGACAGTTCCCTGATGACATCTTTCGGAGGGTAGTGATTCCTCGAGAAACATGCTTCCAAGTGCTGGTGCTGCAACTTCGTCAGACTCGTCTTGTTCTGATTGTCCTCGAAGACGAAGCTTGGAACACCTGCCGTAGTCATTTTTTTAATTGTAGACGAGCACAAACAAGACTGTCACAGGTAATATTTTCTTGATACTCAAAAACTCCTTATAGCAGAACCATGGACTTCTTAATATATACAGTATTATGAAGTTCATGGCAGAGTCAACTCTGCCTTGCTTTTGCAAAGCCTCGATAAAGGAGGAGGGATAGTTAAAAGAATCAAATTATGATCTACAACAGGAAGTACTTAGGTACTTCCAACATACGGCCATTTCAGTCTTAAAACTCTTGGTGTAAAGGACTATAAATTATTATAAAATAAATATACAAAAAAGTTCATGGCAGAACCATCTCAATCTCTACCATCAATAATGGCCGACATTTTTAATTAGTTAATCTTGCAAAGCATGCCGAAGTAAAAATTAAATTTCTCGAAAGAATCTCACCTGAAGAACCAGTTGTAATTTTGGCGTCCTTTTCATTTTCATCCCGTCCAAACGTCTGCAACATTCCAGTTTTTGGTGCTGTCGAGGCGTCCCTGCTGGCACTGAAATCAAAGCCTGATTGTTCCATGTCGGCTGCCCATCTGAAGCCATGAGGAACCTGAAAGTGGGGTGGTGGAAACCTTGAAAGAATTGGCAGTGGAAAGCCATCTGGAAATAAAGCAGCTCTTAGAAAGTTGTTAAAATTTTGCATTATTTATTTTTAAAGTCTGCATGTATTTTAATGATTCTTTTTAACTAAAAAACACTACTTTTATCTAGTAAATAAATAATAAATAGATTAAACTATAGATTGAACGTCAAAATAAGTAAAAAATAAAAACGAAAATATGGTAAAATGAAATATGTATTTAACAAATATTTATATAAGTTGAGTTAAAAATAATCTTCAAGTAATAAAACAAGTGTAATCCAAATTCAGCCCAGTTATAGGTAGGTAGGTATATTGCTGAGACCCTTCCAAATCACTCAAACGATATCCAAGTGAAAGAGAAAAGCTGCCAAGTTTATCACTCAATATCAAAAACAGATTCGAGAGAATTATGGGGCTTTGTATAGCTTTATATATATATAGGTGTTCAATGCTGGAAGTTAGTGTTAAAAGACCCACGATGATCAAAGACAAGGAAGTAAGTGTATGGAGGCCGTTGTAAATCAATCAGCCCTTTCAAAGTGGTTAGGATATGTCTTTTTTAGCTAGGCGTATGTTTTAACACCAGGGTCGTCTGCGAAAAACAATGGATTAACAAATTGAATACAATATGTTTGTAACGCTGTTTGTGTGTACTCGCTGTGTCTTTTGGAATGCTTGGAAAGTGTTCTGGAGGACTGACTAATGTACTGATTATTGTACTGACTATTGTACATAATATATGCATGATTAAGTTAGGAAGATATTGTTTAATGGGAAGTTGGATATGTACCTATAAATTGTACAATGGTTCTAAAAACTTTACTGAAATTCAAAAATAATTAAAGATTAATAAAAGATTATATCAAACATGTACTTTATTTTTATGTGCTGAAGTGTATATACTAGATTAGCCTCTTCTAGTTACATATGTATATTAAGATTAACATTAATGAGTAGAAGATCACATTCAACGTAGGGACATATAATCGTCTATATATTATATTTTCCTTGCTTTGCTTACTTGTATTTTGCATTAGAACGACTCTCGAAGCAAAAATTAAAATAATGATAATAATGATGATAATAATAATAATAGAAAATAGAAGATGAAAAAGACCAGCATGCGCCTTTTTAAAAAGCGAACGACAAATAAGAGGAACTGGCGACACATGGCGATGGCTTCTTTCCATGAAAACTCTCGCATACTACGATTCCGTATGTCATTCATCTCCTCTTTCTCTTTAGCCAAGCTCTTCCTCTATAGCCTCCGGCCTGCACTTTGAAAGTTTACTGTTAACAAATTTATTGGTGAACTATTGATGAGATGTTTATCAAGTTACATAGCTTTTTATGGTATTTTTGTAGTATAAACTGCTGGGTGAGCAAAAAGTACCTATATCTATATGTTATTAGAATTATACGTATATAAGTTTGTTAAGACTAAGTTATCAATTTCCAAACATATAGTGACATTTTGTTGGTTTGTGTTGTTACTCTCTACGATACATGTTGTTAAGATAAACTAAATCAATGTGTTTTGTGTTATGAATTGAAAGTTTATGTACCTATACATAGAACGGACATACAATATCACAATGCAGGCAATTTGTAAACATTCAATTATAGGTCTGAAGAATTTCAATTCGTATAACTAACTAATACAAGATTCTGGAGCAGTATCATTCGTAGTTATCACCTGCTTGTCTATGAGCGTTTTTTTATTATTTCAAAACTTAAAAGGAAAAACGTTGGCTGTTGGCAAAGTAAAAGCGAAAGAAGATTGAAAACACTTTGAAACAAAACAATAAAAAGATGTTTATCTTCCAAACGACCGTTTGTTTAATTCAGGAAATACTAAGTGGTGATCTTCTACACTTTTATAAATTAATTTTCAATTTAGTGGTAGAAAATATAGAGCCCTGCACAGACCGGGTCTTTGTATTAAGGTTGTCAAAACGGGCCTGGCCGGGTCGGGCCGGGCCATGGCTATTGTGCCTAGCCTTGAGATTTTAGGTCCGTAAAAAGAGTGGATTCTAAGAAAATCAGGTCGGACAAGCATAAGCGTAGGGAAATTTTATGATTTTATGCGGTGGGGAGGGTCGAGGTTGGCTTCTACCCGGAAAAAATTGAAATCCAATAATCCAACTTAAAAATCTTCCCAAAATAACCTGATGACCGGGGGGGGGGGGGAGTAGTCGTGAGATACTTTTCCCAAAAATTGTTAAAACCCTCTTTCCATTTTTCCTCCACTTGCCCAAAAAACTACTTAACCACTAAAACCGGGAGCCACCTTTCCCCCCCGTCTCCTACGCCAATGCGTGCAACGCTCTACCTACTACTAGAAATTCGCAAAAAAGGAGATGGTGATACAATAGGCTTTAACCATGGATATTTTATTTATTAAATTATTATTAAAATTATTAAATTACACGGTCGTATCCACGTTTTATTTAGTTATAATTTTATTTTATTACAGTTTATTTTTTTAATAATTTTTCTATATAAGCCAACTAGAATGCTTACCCGACGTTGCCCGGGTTTTTACAAACTTTTATTTAAGTTACAATCTCTGTTTGTGTGTGTGTGGCTTTCTCTGTAGGCAAATCTTGCAAGTAAAATTTAACCAGCTTTTTGACTAGCTATAGAAAGCTGAAATTTTCAGCATAGCTTTATATTGGATGACAATACATGATTCAATTAAAAAAAACTTAATTTGAACATCTTTTGTATTTCTAAATAGAGTGTGGTGAAAACCTCGTTTTTTCCTTTACTTGTTTTGCTTATTTATAACTGGATTAATTACATATTACAGAAAAAAATATGGTACACACTCTTCTAAGAAAATGTTTCCAACATAAAAATTACCCTTTAATTAATTTTATTCACTTTGAAGAAATACTTCTCGTTTCCTTGCGGAAGAATTAAACAATCATTCAATTGTTTGGCCTCAGGGCTGTAGGCTATAATTCAAAAGATTAAAGTCTAATTTCATTTAAAAACCACAATTTCTTTAAATAAAATTTACCGTTTTGCCAAAAGATAATGGCAGTAAAAGTTACAGACTGAAATCGAAGAAAAAATATTTCACCAGTCAGACATAATTATAAAGAATATTGCTCCGAAAATTTCATGGATAGACCGTGCATTTTTAAGACTCTGTATGACCCTTATGCAGTAGGTGAAACAATGAGAGCATTTTTAAAATTCTAATTAGAGCCTAACTAGAATCTAATTATATATTATATAAATAATAAATAAACCGCCATAAAGCAATCTAGAACAAAATAAAACAAAATTATAAAATTGGTTGAATCAATTTTTACAGAGCTTCAGTGCACTGAAAATCAGCTAATTTGTAGAAAATTTAAAGTCTGAAAAAACTTCCAATTTTCAGCAAGGCCAAATAGTTTTCTCCCCGAGTCATTGCGTGGACCGCAGCCGTACATAGCGTTGTCTTGATACGCTTAGTCATATGATGACCTCTTCAGTTCTATGATGACAGTTCAATCAATCAATCAATTATTTCTATAGCGCTATTTCCGCAGTGTTCAATAGCGCTCGGTCGTGAACTTGGTAAACAGATATGTTTTAAGTCCACGACGGAAAACTGTGAGAGAAGTAGAGTTAGTAAGAGAAGAAGGAAGAGAGTTCCAGAGATAGGGGCCAGAGTAGGAGAAAGAGCGTTTAGCAAAAGAATGCTTAATAGTGAAGATGCGAGAGTGATTACGAGAAGAAGAACGAAGACCAGTTGAAGGTTGAAATGGTCAAGAAGAAGAATGGTTCAGTGACGTCATTTCAATTAAAACATGGCGAGAAGCTAAGATGTTTTAAATAAAAGGCCCACCGGATTGTGATTCAAAATTTTATTCTAGCAAAACTAAACATTTTCTCCTGATTCGCAGGTCATGCTCAGGAATGTAACGAGCTAGGGTTATATGGTACCGGAGAACCCAGCCTTTCTCAGTTTTGCCACCCCCTCTCCCAGTTTTTTTCAAGCCCCACACTTCAATAAAGCTTTTCAGTTCTGTATTGCTGACCAAAAAAAAAATAACAACGTAAATTTTTCTGGAATGGCTGGCACGAGCTATTTAGCTATGCTTCGAATCTGAACACCTCAGTAGACAAGTTTGCACTAAAATTTCGCCTTATTGTTTTCTGACATACCTAGTTATCGTACTAAAAAGATTTCTCCAGTGGTGACATATATATTTTGTTTAAATTTCTTGGAAATTTTTATTATTTGTGGTCATTCACCAGTATTCACATTTGCTGAATCCGACAGTGGCCCTGTTGCAGAACATATTTGTGTCAACACGGCACTGATACAAGATGTGTAACAAATAACAGGATGCCTTGCCGATTGTGCTTTTGATTAGGTGCAAAAACTTAAATCGCTCTGTTTGCGTCTTATTTCAAAATTCCTGGTAACGGCACTGAACATGCTATTCAACTTCGTAGACCCCGTTTGTAACAGCAAACGCTCTTTTCTAACTATGGTGCTTTTTTCTGGAACCCTCTTGCACTTTCTCTCACTACTTCTCGGGGGGGGGGGGGGGGGGCTATCCATGAATGACGTCACACGATTTTGAATAATTTGTATCCCCTTTACGCCATTTTAGTCTTTCACTTTTTCCGCCATGTGTTGATGGGATTTTTGAAAGAGAAAATCTTTGTGTATAAGATAAAGATGTTTTCGGAAATTTTTGGAAAAAGTATCTCCTCAACTACCCCCCACCCCGGTCATCAGCTATTTTTGGAGGCAAAAGGATTGATTTGCTAGAAAATTTGTGGAGAATAAATTCTTGGAAAAACTGGTGGTGATTGACAACTATTATTTATTTATTGCGTAAATAATAAAGGTTTAATTTCTGTAGAAAAAGCAAAAGTGTTGATGCTAGATTCAGCAGTTCCCATTCTACTGCCTTAATCATACTTAAGTTTGACATCTCCCTCCTTCCCAACAATTCATAACTCTACAAGCTGTGCTCCCCTTAAAATGCAGATAATTTCTAATATGAATTATTTTATTTTACTATTATTTATCATCTTCAAAATTGATTACTTATAAACTTACATGTATATAAACTAGATTACTACACGAGCCGGCCGTGATTTTAGGGTTTTCAGACAGGTTGGACCTGAAGTCAAGCCGGGCCGAGATTTTTTGCCAGATACATAGGGATTTTAGGCCTGTAAAAACGGAACGGGTCGAGTTGTACTCTAATATCAACTCTAAACTTTCTTTTCTGAATAACAATCAACAACACACGTGACTGTGAAACATTCATTCAATTTTGTGATTGTTAAAACTCTGAACATAATAATAATAATAATAATCAGGTAACTCCAGACTGAAGATTTTACTTAATATGAAAGAATTTTATAGGAAAAATAAAATTATTATCGTTTTTGGTCACCAAGATCTTCTATGGTATCTTCATCAATCTGCAAATAAATAAACTTTTTTTAATATTTTAATAAACTAAAAATAAAATTGCTAAATAAAAATTATTAAACAAAACTTTCTAACAGGAAAGTTACGTTAAGATACAACTTTTATTTTTTGGTATTAAACCTTCACTGATATATTTTCTATACTCATATGGTTGCCACTGTGGCTAATAAAAATTTTGGCCCATATTTAGTATGAGCATGTAAATAAAGTTTTATAATAATAAATAATTAACATAAAAGTAAAACAGCTGACCTGCGACCACTTTTCCACCAAAACATCAAATAAGTCGTCTTTGACGTCTCCTTGAATGACGATCTCGTCATCCCCGGTCACTGAACTTCCACACGCAAATCGTGCCCCGAAAAACTTGCTGGCAACTTTAAGGTCAATTTCTGTATCAGTATAAAAAAAATTATTCTACAATTTTTTTTAACAACAAAATAAAACTTATAATTTTTTTTAATGCATGCGTAATACTTGATTACCACGTAATACTTGATGCGCTTTATTAATTCATATTTTGACACTGTCTATCTTATCACAGGCATCATATAAAAAAAACTAAACTTTTGTAACTTTCAGAAGAGTCAAACAAATTAATTTACTTAACAATCAACTGTGAAGCTGCTAATGTGATCGCTGGAGATGTTTTTACACTACTGAATTTACCTGCCTACTTCATCCAATCACAACTTACCTTTCTACGCTTGTTCATCCCAACTTACCTTTCTACGCTTGTTCATCCCAACTTACCTTTCTAGATTTGTCATCCCAAATTGCAACTTACTTTTCTAGATTTGTCATCCCAAATTACAACTTACCTTTCTAGATTTGTCATCCCAAATTACAGCTTACCTTTCTAGATTTGTCATCACAAATTACAACTTACCTTTCTAGATTTGTCATCCCAAATTACAGCTTACCTTTCTAGATTTGTCATCCCAAACTACAACTTACCTTTCTATATTTGTCATCCCAAATTACAGCTTAGCTTCCTGCACTACTTCAATCTCAACTAACCGTAGGTTCCTAGGCCCGAGACGATGGTGACGTATTTCTTCTTGCCCCTGCTGGATCTGGACAAGCAAATCTTCTTCTCAATGTCCTGCTTCTGTTTCGTTTTGATCAGTCCCTTTCCTCCTCTTGTCTGTCTTTTCTTTTTCTCTCCATCACCCTCTGAGGATCCACCATCATCACCTGTAAAATGATTATATTTCAATACAGGTTATTTATTAGACCGAGAAAACTAGCTAAGCCCAATAGGCACACATTTTCAAATGCCTGAATATTTAAATAAAACAGAGCTCAAAGAAACCAAAATTCTGTGACAAACTTAGTTTGAAAAAACAAGAATTGTAAATAAAAATAATAATAAAAACCTGCTAATTAAAAAAAATAAATCTTTTTTTGCAATCACCGATTAAAAGATCTTTGACATCTTCAGCCAGGTTCTTTGCTGCCCATTCCTTAGCCTTTTCATAGTTTGGATGATACTCACAGTACTGCAAGAAATTTTACGAATCATTCAGTCAGCTTGATTTGGTATTAAAAAAGCTTTCAAAAATAAAATAAGCAACAACGACAAACATACTTCTAGTGGCCATCCGTCACATACTGTAAATAAAATCAAATAAATATCTCAATAACTTGATATATTTAAACAAACAATAATTACATTTAAAAAAAAATTAAGATTTACCAATTCAGATTAAATAATCTCAGTGCTTTCTTAATAAAACTATAAAATTTTTAAAGATCCATAAAAGTTACTAATATGCTCACTGTCTGGGGGGCAGTAGACCACTTTCACTGGATATCTGACACCAGGAAGAGGCCCAGGGTAGGACAAGAACTTAGATGTTTCTGTGGAGTCAGCCATCTATAAATAAAATAAATATGACGATGTTATTATTAGCAAGTTTTTTTAATTTTTAGTTTGTACAAATTCCTGAGAGAAATAGTAATTTAAAATCTGTAATTCTTTTGAAAGTGGATTGGTTTATTGAGTTTTAATGCAATGGTAACAATAATTAATCTTTTAGTTATAAAATCTTGTACATCATTATTAGCCTGGCCTTATAGAATTGTAGCATTCTGTAACAGTATAGTATAGTAGTGTTACAAACCATTCTTCGCCTAACACCCCTCTCAGTACAAGAGCTTATGCAAACTTGCTATTAGAATAGTGGTATAAACATAAAATGATAATCTTTTAGTATAGCATCCTGAGTCATTTGTTTATATAATAATTTACAGTGCACTAAGGTATTTGGTGGGGCCATATGTAAACATACCAGAAGTGTCCTCTCTTCAGCATCATTGAATCATTTTTCAAGTGAATCAGAAACAATGTTCCTAACTGCTTATACTAGTCTAGTCAATAGTAATAGAATCTATCTATTAATTACTAGTACTATTACATACAAGAACTTCTTGTCAAGATAGTCAAGAAGGCATAAATAAAATAACTCAGAATGCTATATGCCTATCTATATGCTCAGAGATTACCCAAACAGGGCCAAACAACTGGAAACATTATACAAAATGACTACCATTAATAATCAATACAATAAATGTGGGGTAAGAATCAAAACGACTATTATAATAATTATGGTAATCATGGAGAATAGGTGCAGAAATTATTTTCGGTGTTTTTAATTATTTTTCCGTAATAATAATTATATATTTGTAATCACAATAATAACTCCAATTTAATGATCCAAGCAGTTTATTAGTTTTTGATAATAAAATTCTCTCGGAAAACTCACGAAACGCGCAAGAGAACAGCAACAAAAACTAAGAATAGCGAAGTCAAACAGAAATTACTATTTATAGCGCAGACAAGAAATATTTACAGCGCTTAAAAAAAATAGTATTCACGAAGTCAAAATAACATTATTTACAAAAAAAATGTAAATTTATTTAAGTCCGAACTGTTCTTCATAGAATGTTAAACACGATAGTTTTCAATTAAGGCACACAAATTAATTCATACTTTTTTTTTTAAATAAGTAATTTGTTTTTAAATTGTTTTAGAAAAACTCGCACAATAAATTTATTTGACAACTAATTTATTTGACATTTCATTTCGCTTCGCCTTTAGTTAGTTTACTGTTTATGAACCTAGTTTTTCCTACTACCTGGCGGTTTTGTCATTAACTTCTTCTTTAATTATATTCTCAATAAATTATTTGGATCATCCGATTATTAATTTTATTCTGTTTCTAATTATATTAATTTTATATTAAAAAAATAATTAAAAACCGAAAATAATTTCTGCACCTATTCTCCATGATTACCATAATTATAATATTTATAATCATATTTATTCACGTCACGTCGGTTTTCAAATAGCAAGCTAGCTAGACAACAAGACAAGCATCATAAACTGACACAAAACAATAAGTTTTTCAAAAATAAGTTAAATATAAATAAAAAGCAAACTAAAAAAACTAAGTCTAAGATCTTACATCGCTCAAAAAAATTACAAAAACATAAACAAGGCTTTAAAAGTAAATTGAAGCAAAGATCAGAAATTAATTATAGCAATTACAATTTTATTTTTTAATAATAAATAATGATAAAGTAAATAAATGTTTTTAAACATTTTTCAATTGTTTTAAAATTTTTACATATTTTACCATTTCACTTTACAGAAAATTGAATAATTTAATACGGAGAAGCCATTGACGGCATTGGCGTCATATTAGCAAATCCATGAGGGGAAAGAGGCAAAACAATTAGAAAACCTTGGAGATGGGTAAAATTTTATAATTGTGTATGTCTATGTGCGTGTGCACGTGCACGTGTTGATACGATACCTTATGATAAAAAAGATGGGCTTGTGATTAAATATTTTAGATGTCGAAAACCATTTCTAAACGCGTTGACCTTTTTACTCCACGTGATCAGCGTTCCAGAAGTGTGAGTAAGGCTTGGAGATTATATAAGTAGATACCTACATTACCTACATTTATCATATATCCACATGGGTAAATTTTATAATTATATGGTTAGACCCTTAAAACCCATCCTATCAAAAAATCAAAAACCCATAGTGACTAATACAAATTAAGTTATCATAATTTTAAGACCCCTTTGCCTTTGCCTTGAAGCCTGAAGTCACCCTACCGGGGTTAGGGTGTGGTAACCGCGGCACTGTTCCCAATGAAACCCAAAGTTCTATATCGTTACTTTGCAGCGGAGCGCATTTGAGCTTCAGTAAATGACGCTATATCAATAATTTTTAACGGACCATGCAAGGCTAGATTAGGAAGGGCGCTGTTGATACTGTAACATAGGGGCCCACTCCTGAAATAGACCCAGATGAAATTTGAATGAGAATAACATACGACTAACTCACCTATGGTCATCTCCTACTTTTTTTTGTAAACGGTTGCTTTTTTTTAATGTACAGGCGACATGAGATAAAAAGGTCCATTGTCATGTTATTCCGTAGACTTAAGTCATGCAATACATGGAAGATTAAAGATAAATGGGTTCAAATAAAATACCTTTATTCCTATTGCAATATGCCTCCAAGTTAACAAGTTTAATTTACAGGTTTAATGCATATACTTTCACTCAAATATTTGCGGTTTATGTTACAGCAACTATAGCTAGAAGGTTCTGGGTTCGGATCTAACTTTAAGTATTGAGAACGGAATATTTTTTTCTTATTCAGGCTTAATTGTTTTTTTGAACTTCACTGCGTGCACTGTATTTTGTGCAGCACTTAATAGAAAGTGGTTTGTTAAGCTGCTTCTAATTATAGACATCACCAAACTAAGTACTTGACGTTAACAAGATATGCTTATAGCCTTGTATGAAGTCATTGTCTATGTGGTGTGCTATGAGTTAAATTCTAGCTGAAAATAAAGATACGTTATGGACAAACTGTTATGGATCTTTATCCTTCTAGCATCAACACTCTTGTTCCATTGTCAGGTATAATCATTAGTCATTTGCATTCCTTTGCGTACCTGTATATTTGTTGAGTATTTATATCGTTTGATCAGGTAGGATAGATACCTATAGTGCAACACCGTGTAACAGGGTCGTTAACCCCAAATTTAGTTATTTGCCATATAATTTATATAATCTTACTGGAATTTTGGTTTGTTAAAAAATTCCAATCATCCTATACTGACCTTAGCGCCTAGATATTAAAAACGAAACATTAAATGAGTAAACAAACAAGACTTAATTAACGGTATGGAAAGTGAAAATATAGTGGATCTAGATTTTTCTAATCTAGATTAATGTATGAAAAATATATAGATTGACGATTTTTAACTTGGCTTTAGTCGTTAGACTTCTGGGCCGCGAATCACTTAATAAACAGGCCAAAGTTGTATTTTAATAATATCTATCTATTATTATTAGTACCAAATATTTATATGCTTTTTTATAATGTTTTAAAAAGAGTGGGATAGGTTATTCAACAACAAAACCAATGGTGCAAGTCTCTGCATAATGTAACAAAAATTAACAGAATAATTTAGTACAAACTTTACCAAATAAATTAAAAAAAACTTTCTAGCAACGGTTACCTAATACACTATTTTTTAATGTCTTTTAAGTCTTATTGTAGCTTGGCAGTGACTGTAATACTCTGTAATGAATGAATGACGTAATTAAAAAATTGCTGGTGAATTATTTGATTATTGCATTTAGTAATTTAGTTGAAACTTGTACAGCTGGTTTTATTTTCATCTAATCTTTAGAATCTGTTTTTTTTCAAGATCAAAACATGTATACTTTGTATACACATAAAAAACATGTTTTTGAAAAGTCAGGTCTTGGTTCGTTTTATTTTAATTGCTCTAAATAGAATATTTTCAACATTTTCAGACTAGAACTATCGTAGAAAATTTAAATACACGTTCTACCGAGGTAAATGAATTATCAACGCACGTAACTGTCGAAGATCCGCAGTTGCTCCACGAAAACCAAACAGATGAACCGTTTCACAGCAGCTTCCGAGTTCTGCAAGTGCCGAGGAAATACTTTGACAAATCCTTTCTACTCGTAGAAGCGGAATGTCGCGGAGGAAACGGCGTATTGTGGGTGGAGGTGTTAGTTTCGACTGAATCTCGAGAAAATGCAACTGTTTTTTCGAAAAATGTTAGCTGCCGCGACAGTGGCGGCCCGAGGATTTATAAAATAAGTCTGAAGTTGCCGAGATACATTGCATACAGACCGAGTTACTTAAATCGGTAAGTTATTTTTCTAAAATCGGTGAAAATCAAATGATTCTTATTACTTTGTTAAGTCTGAATATGAATGCAATAAACGGGTTGATTGAATTACAACTAACGGAACTATTTTTCTGGACAAATAAAATTTTAAAAATGTTTCTTTTTCCAGTTATTCCGTTTTTATTGATTCGGCACTTGTGCGGTGCTGGATCGAAGAAAGAAAAGAGAACGAAACTATAGTAGAAGACTCTCATAACAACTTTGCGAAATTCGAGTCAATACTGCAAATTTCCAAACCATTCGAACGGCCGGCAAGGCCTGTTGTTGTATGCCTCAATTGGTATAATGAATATCTCTCTAAAAGATTATATTTGCCCCAATGTCTGGTGGAAGAAGGTTATTATTAAATTCAATTTTCCTCAGTAAAATCAATGTTCCTCATTAAAATCAATTTTCCTCATTAAAATCAATTTTCCTCATTAAAATCAATTTTCCTCATTAAAATCAATTTTCCTCATTAAAATCAATTTTTTCAGTTAAATAATGGATTAGTTGCAAATTTAGTAAACTTATATTAAATAGTTTTAGTTGTATTCCAAAGAGTATGGTGGTAATTCTAAAAATTTCAGTTATTTTATGGTGTAGTTGTAAAACATGAACATTCCTTTATTTTGTTCAAAGCGGATGTTTTTGAAGCCGTAAAGTACCCTGTGGCGCTGAGCGGGTTCATGACCGGCGTACACAGGGTGTACGATCTGTACCGCAATCCGAATTTGAGAAGAAGGCAGCTGGAATCATTTCGAAATCCGACGTGAGTCGCTTTTATGGTGATAATTACATGTAATGTCATCACTTGAAGCCCGTAGTGGAGCAGCATGGTGGCCATGCCTGTGTGATGTCTTGCCTCGTATCGCTAAAGTTTAACTTTTTTTTAGCTGACACTGATGACGAGCACAGCATCATAAGTTATTTTCCATGTTTACAAACTGATGAACGATTTTCCATGTTTACAAACTGATGAACGATTTTCACAGTTGCTTTTGGTGTTTGTTTGATCGTGTTTATCACTTTTCAGGTTCACTTTCGTTATGTGGCTCTATATAGAAGAATATTGCATCTCGAACAATCCGCACAGCTACATACTGCACCATATAACCTGGGACGACAAATATGCCACGCCTTTGATACTAGTCACTAATACGGGTGAGTCGGAGTTGTTGTAGTTGGTGATGATGTGGTGATGGCAGTGATTTATAATGTACTTCATGTTAAAAGTTGAAGTATATTCATTTTTGGGTGCCGCCTACATAACAGACCAGTGGCCACTTTACAATGTTGGCAGCTTGCAGATAGGACCAGCGGCGCATGCGGTGTTTACGGCGCCGCTGGCAGCCCGCATACTACTCGCTAGCTCCACAAGCGCACAAAGGACTTAACCCCAACCGAAGTTGGTACTCATTTATCGACCACTAAAGGATGAAACGCTAAGTTGACGTGAGCCTCTGTGAGTTAGTTTCTTGCCCAAGGAAATTACGTGTCCGAACCTGGAATCGAACCCGGGTACTCCGAATATCCAAGCCGGCGACTAAACCACTAGACCAACACATCTCACCTTTGTAGATATCACCTGCTCATTTGAACTTTGTGTCACGTTCATTTGTGAGTTTACATTCTCAAGGCCAGGTGTCGGTGGAATTGATCATGGAAGATGGCACGTCCCTGTTTCGTACCAGCCAACCTGGTCGGATCATACCTAGGCACACCTGGACAAGATTGATGCTCTCGTGTCTGCCTAAACAGGTGTTCATCGTAGTAATAATTTATTGATGGTTTTGTAGAATTCGCCCAATTTTCGAGTTCAATAATACACAGAAACAGATTTTATGTCTAAACTGTAATTTCTCTACATTTTATAAGATTTTTTGCATTTATTTTAACTATGCTTAATATGACAGAGTCACAAGGATTGTGTTTAAAATAATAAAGAAAGAAAAAAAAATTGTTATTATTTCTTTTTGTTCATCATTTTTATTAATTTATTTCTAAGTTATTCATGATATCGATATTATAATGTCTCGTTACCTTATTTTCACTAAGTGCAACCTGACGGCTTCGTACGGTCAGCACTGGACGATCCAGTGGGTGGAAGTGATCAAGTAGGAAATCGTTCATGATCATTAAATTTTTAATTAAATAATAAATAATAATTAAAATAATCAAAAAATAATCTCCATTTAACGATTAAATTTGATATTTAAAGTATAAACCAATCTCGCACGTTCTACTATGACGATACGATCGGACTCGTGGTCTACGGGGGCTCTGAACTCGGAAGGTCATTCAAGGGTTACATTGGAAGAGCGACCTATTATAGGAGGAGAGCTATTAGACCTGAAGAGGTATGCATTGTTACGAAGTTGTCCCGATTTGAGCTATGGAATTATCATGATTTAGGCTGAATTAATAACAAATTAATAAAAAATAATCATAATTTATGCTACATACTTGACATGATTTAAGCTAAAAAATTGTCATAATTTATTCAACGATTTTACCATAATTTATGCATGCATGAATAACAATCATTGATTGTTTAATTGTTTTAAATTCAGATTGTTTATTGCTTCACTTTATTCATCTCTCTGTCGTAAGTATGATGTAAATAATAAGCAAGTATCCTGTCAATAATAATAAATACTTTTGAAATTTTGATAATTTAATAATATAACTATAAAAAGGCGGGAACACTCGGCGATGATGAAGTATCACTGAAGCTTGAACTGAATGCCAGACAGTCGAAATGCCACAGATACGTCGAGCATGTCAACCATCTGGTCACAAAATGGACGCAATCTTTACAGAAAATAATAAGAAGAAGTGACTTTAAATTCAATTCATTTAAATTATATATGATACGGATATATATAGATAGTTAACAGATCAGATACATACATATGTGCAAATGTACATATACATACATACATACATACATACATACATACATACATACATACATACATACATACATACATACATTTTTAAACATTATATAAATTGATAATTGAAGCATTGAAATAATCATCTACAACAGACTCTTGTACTGCTCGGCCATCAGATCTGTTCTACAATAAATTGCTTCCGACAAACGTTTGCCCTGAGTTTCAGTTCCGTGAATCGACTCATTACAAACTGATGCACGATCTCGTAAAGAGTTACGTTTACAGAGGGTGGCCGTTCCACTACGAGGACATAGCTCGTAACTTGCACTCTTATGCTGAAGACTTGCTGGTATGTGCACTATACTTATTACAAGATATATATAAGGCTAGGACATGAAAATTTATTTGTAATGAATAAGCAATTATTATTTTAATTTGACAAGTTAAAATAATAATTAATTATAAAACAAATTCTCTCCACTAGTACGTTTAATTTGATCTCCTTTTACATATATAGAACAAGAAAGGACCCGGTAGCATGGAACTCGTCATATCTCTCCTGAAGCAAAGCAGCTGCCTTGGTAACCACGATTCCAGCTTCATGCTGTCTGCCATTTTAAATTACGGACTGACCATCAAGTCTCAGGAAATACAGGTTGTTAAAACAAATAAAAAAAAACGGCAGCCCCGATCTTTACTTATGGGGACTCGGGCACCTAAAACTGAAACTTTTATGACTTCCTTCTTCAATGCTTTGCAAAGAGGAAGCATTTCACTTAGATTTGTTTGATATATACGATATATATCAATTTTATATATCGCATTGATTTATATCATATATGCATATTTAATATATATATATATATATATATATATATATATATATATATATAATATATCGTATATGTATATTTTATATTTATTGCAGTCCCACTCTTATCTGATGTACGGAGCCCTGGAGGGCAACCGACTGTGTCTCATCTCCCTGGGCAACAAGCACGTCTACGGTTTAGATGGATTCCCGGAAGATTTCGAACAGGCTTACGGTAGATTGCAATTTTTAGCATTTAATTTCAGTATAATTATTACGTTTATTGCTGTAAATAATACTAATGCTAGATCATAGAAATTGAAAACTCAACCCTTCAGTTGAGAATTAATAGTCTGATTGAATGTTGTGAAATTGTTTATAATTTTATTTATAATTTATTAAAATAAAAATTTATTAAAATTTTCAGTTTACTTCAAATCGGTTGCAGACATGACAAACAGAGACCTTGAAAAACACAGCAGCAACGATGTGAGAGTAACAATAATAATGATGATGGTAGCAAGATGACAGTGATGATGATGATGGTTGCAAGATGACAGTGATGATGATGATGGTTGAAAGATGACAGTGATTATGATGATGGTGATGGTAGTAGATGACAGTGATGATAATGATGGTAGGAAGATGACAGTGATTATGATGGTAGCAAGATGACAGTTATGATGATGATGATGATGGTTACAAGATGACAGTGATGATGATGATGGTAGGAAGATGACAGTGATGATGATAATGAGAAGCATAAGTCGTAAAGGTAGCATCTAAACCAGTAGCGATGATATTATTAGCTCAGAGAGAATAATGTGCCCAATTGGTTCTGGTCATAATTGAGAATGGCATCAATAAAATATAATGTCAAAGAAAAATAATAATATAACTGCTTTAAATATCATTTACAGGTTTTCACGGAGATGGTGCGATTGACCAATGACATCGCCGTGAAGAAGCAGACGAATGAAGATGGAGATGACGTCATCTTTTTGAGGTTGCAAGCTGCCCAGGGAGTCCTTCATGCTCAGGTGATGATGATGATGATGATGATAGTCATGTTGATGCTACTAATGATTGTGGTTATGAAAACTGGTGTAGGCCAGTGGAGCGAAGTATTCTCGGCGTAAACAAAACTGTCTTATACAGCAATTTATATGATTTAAGTCATCAACATGTAACTCGATAAACTACTACAAATCATTATCTTTCGGTTTCTTCAACGCAGCATCGTTTAGCGCGCATGTACTATTGGGGATCGGGAGGCATTGCAAGGGACATCGATACGGCATTCCGGTATTACAGCATGGCTGCAGAGTCAAACGATCCTGCCTCGCTCTACGACTTTGGCATTGTCCTCCTCAAGGTCAATAAATGTTTTTTTTTATCATTATTATTCAATGGGTGCTTATTTATATATATTTTTTATCTATATCATTCACGTTTTATGGTGATGATGATATTCGTTTATTAAAAAAAGATAGAGGACAGGTTGCCCCTATGTGCATAAGATCAAATAAAAAACTAAATTAAATTAAATTGAATTAAGCAAAGTTCATTATGAAAATAAGTAATGCAGAATCAAAATTTTAAATTTCAAAATTTTTTTTTAAATTTAAAAATTTAATTCTAAGATAAAATATTTACATTTTTATACAAAACTCTATTTAAAAAGTTACTATCCAGGAGTAAATTAAAAAAATTAGCTCTTTTCTATTTCATATTTATATATTTAGTTTTATATATAACTAAAACCAATTACTAATTAAAAAAAACAATCTAAAACTTAAACAGGGCCACGGAACACAGAAAAACGTAACCATGGCGCTAGAGATGCTGAAAAGATCAGCCGAACAGGGCTTTCCTCATGCCCTGAACGCCTTGGGCTGGTACGCCTTGGAAGTGACGAAGAATATGACGGAGGCGGCCGAATACTTCCAGAGGTCACATGATCTGGGAAACAAGGACGCCTCTTATAACCTCGGTCACATGCTCTTGAAGGGAAAATACCCCAATTCAACTGTCGATAAGGTTGGCATGAAAAGCATGGAATTTGAGTTGAGTAAAATGATTTGTAATTGTGTGAAGATTCAGGGGGAAAAGGTTAATGAAATAAAAAAAAGTGAGTGTGCAAGTGTGCGACTCTACGTGTTTGTGAATGTGGTTTACGGTTCAACTCCCACTCGCAGCTCGCGTTCTCCGGAATATTAGAGCGTAAAATAGTTTCTCGTGTTAAAAAAAACATTGCCATTGAACTGTGTAGGAGTCAACATTCACATTTGATTGTGTACCAAAATGAGTGTTACTTAAACTTCACTGATGTCATTCAAGCTCGTTAATCAGTGATATGAGACAAAATGAATCGACTACTCTGTACGATTTATTCTTTAACTTTTTTCTTATATTTTTTCTTTCACTTTTTATTTCTTCTGTCTATCCTTCTCTATTCAAAGTGATAGAACTCTGGCGTTGTATCATATTGTCTCGTCCATCATCATTCAGGTGAGAGCCTGGGAATACCTGTCGGCAGGTGCTCTAAGGGGTCAATACGAGGCAGGAATACTTGTGGGCATGTACAACCTGAGAGGTCACCCCAAAATCACCAGAAGCCCAGAACTGGCTGTGGGGTTCGTAATCTTTTAAAAATTCACGTTATGCAAATACTGTATAAAAAATATAATAATTATAATAATAATAATAATAATAATAATAATTATAATAATAATAATAATAATAATAATAATAATAATAATAATAAATCAGATGGACGAGGTTTGTAGCAGAACGCAATCCTGGCATCGGGCGACTTCTATCCAAAGGGGTGAAGGCCTACAAAGCTTTCAACTGGTAAGTTGTGGATGTATGTAAAGAGGATATAATATGATGAAAATGGCGATCGACTTTTTGCACGATTTTACGTTAAAATAAATGCTCCGTCGTCGTCGTAGGTTTTCTGCACTTGTTTACTATCTCATGGCTGCGACTACTGGCGTGGAAGTAGCTAATTTCAATTTGGCCTACCTCTGCGATGAAGATAGTGTAAGCATTGTTGCAATTTTTCATAATGGTCTCTGTTATATAATTAATAATCAGATACAACTGCATTATTATTACTTATATTATAAATAATTAAACTTATACTATAATATCGTTTAAAGCACATTTGAATTTTATTATAACACATTGGAATTTTATTATAAAAAATAAATAAATAAATTAGTTTATTTGTATCAGTCATCTTTATTCTTGATGAAAATTTTTAAATTCTCCTTTTAACATTTGAACAGGGGGATTACGTTAAGCACTTGGAGAAGGAATGTAAGTGGAGACATTACAACCTGTCGACTCAGAGAGCGCTGAAAGACGTCGACCCTTACGGTAAATGTCATGGTTTTTATGAATGTTCAATATTTATATATATATATATATATATATATATATATATATATATATATATATATATATATATATATATATATATATATATATATATATATATATATATATATATATATATATATATATATATATATATATATATATATATATATATATACATACTTTGATTAATTAAAAATCATTTGTACAGCCTTGAACAAAATGGCACATTATTACTACTACCACGGAATAAATGGAAGAAGAGATGAGCAAGCAGCCATTATTTTTTGCTTCAATGCAGCTGTACAAGGAGATCCGCAGGTGACAACCGAGTAGCTTTGTATAAATCATCTCATTTAATACTGAAATCTGATTAATATGTAATGTAATTGTACACGTTATAAATGTACAAGTGGAAATGTATGTTATAATTTATAAATTTCTTACTTCTTAAGGGCCTGTACAACCTGGCCATGCTAGTAGAAGACGGTGTCAACGTGCCCGAATTTTTGCTCACCAAACTTCGTGTGCCGCAGTCTATTAGAAAGGAAAAAATTTTACTGGTCACTCACCTTTTAATGAGGTTATTATATGTAAATAGAAATAAAAATAATAAATCACAATTTTATGATAAACATATTATTAGAAACTTATGTCAGTGTGCATTGATGAGATTCTGTTAAAACTTACAACTTACATGCTTTAAATGGATTCTAATAAAATATATATTTTTTTCTTTTTTATATTTAAATTTTATAAATATTAAAAATAAACTTTTATTTGATTTCTTCTTTGAAAAAGATGCCAAGATTCACACAATCAGGAATCTTACCTACCTTGCACATTCGCCATGTACAGGATCATATCGCATCATTACTGGAATCTGTTCCTAACTCACTTAACGGTAATCTTTCGTTTTAGTAAACTGACAAAGTATAACATCGAAATACACTTGTATCTAAAAATTTAATTTTAAAAAGTATAATATATAAGTTCATCAAAATTTAAAAAAGCGTTAGGCAAAAGTAGAGATAATAGTTGATTAATCTGTCAGAAATAAGAGCAACTGCTGGACTGGGTTTATGTATTGACCTCAAGTGAACTTGCTTGAACAGCTTGCTTCCTATCAGCTGACTGACTCTTTTAACAACTTATCCTGAAGTTATATTGCATGTAAAGAATTCTTATCAACAATTCTGTCTCAAGGTCTTGTTTTTTTAATATTTTAAAGTTTTCTACATTAAGTGCTTCGAGATGCACACAAATAGCAGTGGATAAGAAATCAAAACACATTACAGACCACAGCATATTTCAGATTACAATGTATATCAGATTGCAACGTATTTCAGATCACAATGTTTATCAGATTGCAAATTATTTCCTATCACAACGGGATCTGATATTCTTTTTTCTTTTCCTCCCCTGATAGGAATAATGACCAGCTCTCGGTGAACCAGACATAGCCCAATTGTGAAATAACACATGAGATAATAAGTCTTCTAATAAAAAAGATATGAATAAATTAATTAGAATATTGCCAAAAAATTTAGTTGTATTTTAATATTTAAACAAAATTATGGAATTGATAAAATTATAAAGCAGGACATCGATTTTAAAGAAAATTTTCCGTAAATGTTAATAAGCTATTAATTAAATATTAGTTTTAATGACGAACGGCCATTTTAAATTTTACAGAGCATTCTCGTTATAGCGGTTCTCGTATTAACGGCACTGGCCTCCTACCGTATCATCTATTGGGAGCGACAGACACCGAGGTTAACAACAATCAGCAATTGAAATGTTTCATGTTTGTTTGTTTGTTTTTAAAGCTGAGTTCAGCTAGTGTGATTTGCATTTCCTTCTCTTTTTAATCTGTGTTATTGTACTTGTTACAAACTTAACTTGAACATTTTTACACACACACACACACACATATATATATATATTATTTTTGTTTTATTATAAAGTTAAAAAGCTGGTTTTTATATCATTAAAATGTTTTGAGTTTGAAGAGCGGGAATTTTTTATTGGAGCAGGCGGTGTTTTACAGTCGGTATAAACACTGCAAATTTGTTGAAGAAGTCTTTCTGCTATGGTTTGGGGGGTTTACATGCAAGCGATGTTATCTTTTTAATATTGGTGTTGAATGCTGAAAAAACACCACAGCATTGACAAAAGTGTATTATAAAAAAAATTATAACCACAATATTCATAGAAAACCAATAATGAACAATCAACAGCATCTGATTCGATCGGACAAAATCTGAGCATCTGTTTGAACACACACAGCCGCGGAACAACTAACTCGCGGCCAATAAATAGCAATACACAAAACTAATCTTGCAAAATATTACATGTGTTACAGATAGAAATGAGAAACATTCAGTAAAAGACATCACAAACTATAGAATGAATTTACTCAGAGCTGAATCAACCCACTGTCTTTAATCTAAACAAAAAACTGTAACTGCCATGTATGACTAGTAATACTGTCAATTCAAGATTAATAAGTCATAATTAATAATAAAATATTTTCAGATCTGTTACAATCTCGCAAATATAATAGACAATAATACCCGCATCATTATCCTTTATTTTGAAGTGAAATAATCAAAATGGACCCATTGAAATTTCTTGTCGGAATAAAAAGAAAAACAGCAACCTATAGAACACACACAAATGACACCGTAATAAACTTGCGGAACTCTTAAAAAAGGCTCCAATCTTCTTGAAATGAGGTAACGTTTTTAGATTGCAGATGTAAAAATATAACAACATGTCATTTCTGGTGATCAGGCCATTAGAAATTCTACTAATGTACCCTGACAATTAGACATTAAAGATACAGTGTTGAAAACCGTTAAAAATTGTAAAGAGACCGATTTGCGATTACTGCTCAACGATGGATTGTCTTTTCCAATATTCGGGCATGAAGACGTTAGCAAACAGTCTGGTCTACTTTTAACACCATCTGCATGGAAAACTTTCAAGTTAAATAGTGAAATAGTGAAAAAAAAACGACAATTAAATAAAATTTAACCTTTTTTGAGGAATGACGAAGGAAATGACTTGAAAGTTGAATTGTCGGAGAAATTTATGTATCCAGATTTTTCTTTGCTGCACTCCAACATTTGTGGATTTTTAGAAACCGTGCAAGCTTCATCTTTAGACAGTTTTTCGGGCGAAAAATTATACGGCTTAAATTCATCCTCAGCGTTCGGCCGTGCTTCGAAAAAGGCTAGAACCTTGTCTTTCAATTTTTCTAAAACCACGCACAAAATAAATAACATCAAAAGTCCACTTAACGTGGCAGCCGTGTACCATCCCAACATGGGATCGTATGGAAGGGGATCCTTGGAGGATACAAAACTAGAACGCAAATTCTCTTCGTTCACTTCATGATTGTTGACGTCGACAACGAGCAGAAGGCTGCTGTTCAACTTCACAACCCCAGCCATAACAAAAACTAAAAAAAAAATTTTTTTAAACAAACTGATTTTTTTTAATCCATTTACATATATTGATTTATTCCTTTTCTTTAATAGCCATTCATGAAAACAATTCTTGAAACTAACTAGCTTTGTAAACTTGACTAAAAAACTGGATGACTGGATTCACCAACGAAAATCCTGGCGAATGTGGCAGAGTGGAAAAGAAGAGCTTTTTTTACACTGCAGTTGGTGAACAACCAGATAGGTAGGAAAACATTAGAAATTATGGCGAAGCTACTGCTGGCCATAAATTGGTCAAAAAATTCGGCAGCATTGCTCGATCAATCTGATGGTTAAACGCATGAAATCTGAAATTATCTTATTATTTCTCTCCCTGTCTTAGCAACTCCATTGATAATGCCTTGGTATTTATTATGAAGACGAAATTTTAACCATAACTTACAGTACTTAGCAAATGTCACTATGTATGTACCCATTTAATTTAATCAGTGGTCATAATATTCTCATAATAATAGAGATGGGAAAACTACTCTTTAAATCCGATTGTGCTATAAAAACTTCTTTTAGCTAAGTTCAAGCTGGAGTTTTAAACTCAATTGTAAAATGAGAAAAAAATAAAATAGTAATATAAAATAATGACTAATAATTTCTTCACAAGAAGTGGTTTGGTCGGTCAATTGGCAAATGGCGAGCACTCGACTGTTTACCGAATTCAATATTCTGCCACATTCCTAAGAAAAACCAACTATGGTGTATGATCGAGAAGGAATCAGTAATGACATTTTTCGTAGTAGAAATAAGATGTTGCGTTCCGCTGCAATATTAAGCTATCAAAAAAAAAGTAGAAATTCCATTGGTGTTGCCAAATTATTAGAAACAAAAATTGTATAGTCAACACGAAAATCAACCGAATTGTTTTGCAAAATATTTAAATATATGAAAATATTTTGCTAAAAAAACTTTAATTTGATGCGCAATATTCAGTATGCTATGTCTATTCTACTTTCTTTAACTCTTCTCTTAAGTCTGTTGTTAATCAAATAACCGCCTGTCTTCAATCTATATTTCCTGGAGTTCTACTATGTGTCTTAAGCTTAATCCTGATAACATTAAATTAATCTACTTTAATAAGTCCTCTAAGTCTCCAACTTTCCTTCCTTTGGTTCTGCCCATATGTTCTGCCACCTCCATCTTTTTTTCTATTTCTCCTTCTCCTTTTATTCGATTTGTAGTTTTGGTTTTTTGTTGACTCAAACTTGTTTTTAACTCCTAAAATATTATCTACTAAATCTTGATTTTTCCAATTCGACGCATTAAACAACTTCCTCCACTTCTGGATGATTCTTCATATGGATCCTTAAGAGAATTCTCTACCACTTCTAGTCTCTTAATTTCTCTCATTCTGTCTCAAATTGACTACTGCAATTCTCTCTATTATGATCTCCCTGACACTACCTACCCTCCATCCTCTTTCTATTTCTATATAACCACAGATATAATTATCTATGGGTATAAGGGTACAGGTCAACTAGTCGCCGCCCAACTAGTCGCCGCCCAACTAGTCGCTGCCAACTAGTCGCTGGCCAACTAGTCGTCGGGCCAACTAGTCGCCGGGCCTACTAGTCGCCGCCAAACTAGTCGCCGGGCCAACTAGTCGCCGCCCAACTAGTCGCTGCCCAACTAGTCGTCGAGCCAACTAGTCGCTGTCCAACTAGTCGCTGTCCAACTAGTCGCTGTCCAACTAGTCGCCGCCAAATATTTAAATATATAGATATAGATTTTAGATTTGACAATGAACTCTTGAAAAATAAGATGTACAGTTTTTATTAAAAAAATCGTTATAAAATGTTTTGTCATTGGTTACTGTATTTTGAAGAAGTTATACGATTAATTTTTGAACCGTTAGGGAGTCTTTAAAAAAGTGTTCCAGAATTTCAATTTTAATGAGATATTTCTCTACTGCGGTGACTAGTTGTACCTACTATCTCCATTTCAGTTAATTTTTATGAAAGCGTGCTTAAAATTATTGACTTACTAGCGGGGTACCCAGCGTTGCTCGAAGTTTTTATAAGTTTTTCTATCGTTTTTCTATCTCGCTCCCGTTTGCTTCCCCGCTTGCTCTCTCGCTCCCGGTCGCCTCCCGTTTGTTCTCCTGTTTCCAGTCGCTTTTCCGTTCCCGCTCGCTTAAGATAAGATAAGATAAGATAACGTTTATTATAGTGGTTTAGAAGATTTTACGCCTATAGACAACCACTTCACCGCTTGCCCGCTCCCTCTTGCTCTCCTGTTCCCGGTCGCTTGCCCGCTCCCGCTCGCTCTCCCGTTCCCGGTCGCTTTCGCTTTCCCGGTCGCTTTCGCTTTCTCGGTCGCTTTCGCTTTCCCGCTAGCTTTTTCGCTCCCGGTTGCTTATCCGTTCCCGCTCACTCACATTCGGTCTCCCGTTTCCGCTCGCTCTCCCACTCATTTTGTGAGTAATCTTAATTTTTTCACAAAAACCTTCCTCTATTGACTCGCAAGATTGTGTGAAAATTCTCCTCATTTTGTACCTTCCTTTTAATGACTTTGAATGTTGTGTGTTGAATGAATGTTAGCGGCGACTAGTTGGACAGCGACTAGTTGGACAGCGACTAGTTGGACAGCGACTAGTTGGCTCGACGACTAGTTGGGCGGCGACTAGTTGGGCGGCGACTAGCTGGCCCGGCGACTAGTTGGGCGGAGACTAGTTGGCCCGGCGACTAGTTGGGCGGCGACTAGTTGGGCTAGCGACAAGTTGGGCGGTGACTAGTTGGGCGGCGACTAGTTGGCAGAGACTAGTTGGCCTGCTCCGTGGGTATAACGTATAACCATGCGCCGATATCAATGAAGCGGCTTCCAGTGCGCAGTAGGGTTGTAAAAGTTTTTGTGACCTAGCAGAAAAAACTTTTAAAATTCAATATTGAGTCAAAACTGAAACTGGTCATTGTACAAGGAATCTAAACTAAATAAAATAATCGTGAATGTCCACACCAAATCTATTTAATGTCTTTATTCTCCGTTTGTTTTCGTGACAGATTTCCTAAAAGATCGTTCTCTATATTCTTGCGATAGTTCTTGTCATATGTGTACAAAGAAGAATTTTTAATAAATATTAATAAATAATTTTGACACTAAATTTCTATTATGGCGAAAAAGACATACGATTTGCTTTTCAAATTGCTTCTCATTGGTGACTCCGGTGTCGGCAAAACTTGTCTGTTATTCAGGTTCTCAGATGACGCATTTAACACTACATTCATCTCTACAATAGGTAATTATTTTGTTCACAAAACAGTATTAGATTACAATTCAAGGGTTCTTTGGCAGTTTTTTGGTAATTAGCTTATTATTTATATTAAATTTTACGTGAACAGGCATTGATTTTAAAATCAAGACGGTAGAGCTCGGAGGAAAGAAAATCAAATTGCAAATTTGGTAAGTTTATTTTAATGACCTTAGTTTATGGATGGGTTATGATTTCTTTTATTTCCTGTTTGGTTTCGCATATTTTATTTTTATCAAAACTTGATACACTTTATTACATTGTAACAAATAAAATGTCAGCGTGAATTATTAATATTTTTTAAAATTAGTGTTGTGCTATTTTAGTTATGCCTTGTCTTCTTTTTGATTGTATACAT
Organism: Erpobdella octoculata; assembly: GCA_963978895.1. Classification (NCBI taxonomy): domain Eukaryota; kingdom Metazoa; phylum Annelida; class Clitellata; order Hirudinida; family Erpobdellidae; genus Erpobdella; species Erpobdella octoculata. The sequence goes on from OZ022246.1 coordinate 2,709,516, forward strand.
CTCTTTCTACAGACAACTGGTTTAATATTTTGCGGATAGATTGACTCTAAATTTAGTGTTTAAAAGCAAGTTATTATTTATAACGACTTATAGCTGGTGTATAGCTTAAACTCCGCCTTGCTTTTGCGGGACGGGCCTGGGGAAATGAAAAAACGACAATTTCTATAGCGCCATGAATAACGAGTGTTAATTAGAGGGCGTTTAAAGGAGGAAGGAGGGATCAGGTTGTGATCCACAACAGGAAGTACTTAGGTGCTTCCTACATACAGCCATTTCAGTCTTAAAACACCTGGTGTAAAGGACTATGAACTATTATAAAAAAAACTATTGTATGGTCAGGACCAAAAATGTTTTATCTGCATTCACATATAACCACATAAAGCTGCTATATTTCATGTGTCAAAAGCTCATATATGCATCACTCTGAGATAGGACTAATCATACATTTTTTGAAAAGAAAACACAAAATAAACTTTCAAACTGATTAAAATAATTTCTTATTAAAATCATTAATCTCAAGATAAACATTTCAAAAGAAGTTTGTTTAAATTATTGTCTCATCGATTGATCCCATAATGCATGCATCTCCTTTCTTGAAGTTTACTCTTATTTCCTGAAAAAAACAGAATGATGTTGCTGATAATAGTTGCTAAATTTGGTAGCATCTTATTTTTGTAAGTGTATAACCATGGACTTTCTCTGCTGAATTCCTACAGTCGTTCGGACCCGAATATATGTGCGTGCGCATGCCTAAATGCCCGAACTTGTTTATATAGATATTTATTACGTGTTTTAGGGACACAGCTGGCCAGGAGAGATTTCATACAATCACAACTTCTTATTACAGAGGAGCAATGGGAATCATACTTGTTTACGATATTACAAGCTCCAAGACATTTGACAATATTTCTAAATGGCTCCGCAACATCGATGAAGTAATTTACAGTTACAGGCTGTGTTTATTACATTTTTGTTTTTTTATAAGAATTTAATATTCGATGTACATACTGTTCTGAAATATTTATTTCTACATACAAATTTAATATTCGATGTACGTTCTGCTCTGAAATATTTGTTTCTATATACTAATTTAATGCTCGTGTGGCTCTGATATACTTGTTTTTACATAGAAATGTAATATTCGGTATTTGTACGTCGAGAATTATTTATTTTTATTTACAACTTTAATATTCGATAGCATATTAATTTTTATTTACAACTTTACTATTCGATAGCATATTAATTTATATTTCCAACTTTGATATTCGATAGCATATCAATTTATATTTACAACTTTAATATTCTATAGCATATTAATTTATATTTAATATTCGATAGCATGCTAACGCCGATGTCGAGAAGATGATTTTGGGCAACAAATGTGATATGGAAGATAGAAGACAAGTTGCTAAGGAAAAAGGAGATGACGTAACAAAATTCATTATTATTATTATTATTATTATTATTATTGATTTTTCTTTTTTTTTTATTTAAACTAAAACCATAACTCGGTGCCGTTTTGTTAGATTGCCGTGCAGCACAATATTCCGTTTCTGGAGACCAGTGCAAAGAGTAACATAAATGTCGAGAAAGCTTTCCTTCAATTAGCCCAAGCTATTCTGGATAAGGTGAACATTGTTTTAATAATATATTACATTAACAACAAGGAAGCAAAATATTTAATAACTGGGTGTTGATATAAGAATGAAGACTCTTAAATTTCCAGTATCTTTGTAGCTTGTTATTTTGCAGTTTCTGTAACCATCATTCATTTTGATTGTTTGCCTTTGAGAGTGTAGGTTGAGGATTTGATAGTGACTGATAAGTGAAAAGGAAACAGATTAACATATATGAATAGTTAGGAATAGTTTTTTGGCATTTTGACCTTTGAGGATAGATAGGCTGTCTTAAATCCTTCTATTGTCATTATTGAAGACTTAGTCACAGTGCTATGAAAATCACAAACCTGGTATGACGAGAATATGAGGTTGTTGAAGCTCAGAGTTTTCGACATTTTTGAAATTCTCTGGAGTGTTTCTACTCTAGCGACGTTGCCTTGAGTTCGGCATGACCTTGAGTTCAGAATGGAAATTGTAAAATTATTGGAGAAAAATTGTTTTTAAATTGAGATACAAATGAGAAATATATCAGAGAACGATGATCAAACTTTTGTACTTCTTGTTGTTGGCGAGCTAACTAGGGACTTCCACGACACACGAAAGTCATTTAAGCTGCACAAATGATGACGGTGAACAAGACGAGTATGCATTTTCATGGTCAATGTTTTCTAGCGAGTATGAAAAAAAAACTACTCTGAACCTGTCGAGAGTGTTTTGCAAATGTTGATGTTCGTGTGGGCTTTCGATGAAAAGTTAGTCTACTTAAATAAATTTCATGGTCACAGCTGGTAAAATAGCTTAATTACTGAATTTAATTTTTAACACGATCATTGAAAACATTAAAAAGATCTAAAATGAATTGACACGTACACAATGACAAAAGTGTTTTTATAATTTTTTTAATGATTCATTTCAATAATTGCTTATGGTTCAGTTTATCTAGACGTTAGTCAGACCAGAGTATCGGACGAGCATAGAAAATGGAGACAAACAAGCAGCTTGAGTCTGAGGTGGAAGTTAATTGCAGTTGAAAATGAAGGAGCAGCTTGGTTCTATAGATGGAGTCAAAATGGCTCAAATTTGACGCAGAAATTCTAACGAGAGGCGTTCAACAGCACGTACACTTGTGTTGCTGTAGCATGAATAATTATTGCTGAAAGCATTGGATATGTCTATATTATTATTATATCAGTCGTTTAGTTGTTCTTCAATACTCTAATCTGAACTGAGCCTTTCTTTTTGGATTGACAAACAGAGCTTCATGACAACGAGACAAGCAGTGATTAGAGCTGAGAAATGTAAATGTAAGGAAGATGTATTGCACTAGATCATATAGAATCTCACCTCGAATCTGGGGGGTTATAAGTCAAGATGGAGTGGAGTTGGTGATGCACTCCCTGGGAATTGACTGAATTAAATAGTTTCATTTTTTCAATAATTTTCAAGTGGTGTTTCGTAAGATGATTCTGCAATTGAATTTTTTCTGTATTGACAAATAGTATTATGTTTTTATATAAATTGAGACTATTTTTTTAATGAATTACAGGCTCCCAGTAAAGATGTGGGAAGTACTCATAAGATGGGAATCGATGTAGGAAACTCCCCAACTAAATCAAGTTGTTGCTAACATTCCTTAAGAGTATTTCACCAGCACATGTGTTTCTGTAATCACGATGTTCTTTATTTTTATCTTATTTTGCAACATTTCTATTATCTATGGCTTAATTAATCGGATTAATGATGCAATAAAATTCTTTATTTGGCTTATGTGCTGAGAGGTTTTGTCAATAATAAAACTGAATGAAATGGTTATTGAGGTGTATTTATTTATGCTATTAGCTGGACAGTTAGCTAGTCGTGTTAATGCAGTGTTTATGATGTTTTGGTGACGTAATTTTCATGATCGACAAGTATCGAATTAACAGAATTTGTTTCTCTTCGATTGGATGTATACATTTGTTGTTGAGTTGTTTATCGCTTCAAAGCTGTAAAACTTTCTTGAGCAAAAACTATGTAGCTTGAGACAGGCTTATTTAAAGCTGGAAGTATGCAAAAACTATAATCAAAGTTGGTGTTCACAATTTTAAACACATTCTGAATATTTATAAGTTTTAAGTTCAAATGCGCATTGATGACTCTAAATCATGAAAGTTCTAGTCCATTGAATAATGGGTTATGTTATGTATTCCTCCGCTCAAATCTGTATAGTCTCTGCCTGCCAGTTGCTAAGCGTTAATTACGAACCGTCTATGAACCCGAAGTTGGTACCCTGTTGATATTTTTTCAAGCCCTTAAGCTGTGATCTTCCACTGTCAGTTGACTTCCACTCTACATATTATTGTTAAGAACACTATGATATATAATTAAATTGCATTAGCAATATAAAATTAAAGTATGCAAAGCTTTAAAATGAGTTGAAAATACAAAATTTGATTTGGCATTGTGCAAAAAATAAATATCTGGCACATATATATCTATGATTGGCAGCTTTGTAACGCAGCGCCAACCTGAGTGATAATATAGTTATATTATTGGATTCTCTGTATTTTCCGTCGTACAAGTTGTCCCTTCTTCAATTTTTACCTAGCCATGGCGTAAGTTTAATTTTTTGCTGATAATTTGTTAATTGTTTACGTTTTTTAAGCAAGATTTAAAAACCAAATATGTTCATAAAATCTGCGGCCATTTGTAACAAGGCAAGCCAAAATGACCGGTCAAATTTCTGTAGGTTTTTAGTACAAATTTTATTCAAATTTTTGTAGTTTTTGTAGTACAAACTTCTGTAGTTTTTTAGTACAAATAACTTAAAATCTGTTAGAAAAATGTTTGAAATCAGAATTGGTATGGCCTATAATATTTTTGTTGGGAAGTTTGTTTAAATAGAGTTTGTCTTACACACGATGCTAATCTGCTGAGTTTTAATTTAATTCCTTGTTTGTTTGGTAATCTCCTAGTATAGTGGCATGGGCCAATTTTGATAGAAATTAAATGTTATTTTAACATAAACGACACTGAAAATATGAATATTCGGAACAGAAATAAATAAATAAAAATAACATTTATAGCACTTTAGAACATTTAAAAGTTGCTCCGCAAGCTAAATAGTTTCAAGTAAAGATCTATTTATGATTGAATATTGTTATTTTTTACTAGTGATATGCAAAATAAACTGTTATTTTTGGGCAAAATAGTTATGTCAGTTGTCTTTTAAGTGTTAAATTGATTAAATTAGTATATTCTTATGTAATATTTAGTCATTTTGATAATGTCAAAGTACTATTAATGATTTGTTGATAATTTTCAGTTCCGTTCCTCAAAAACCGAAGAGTGAAATGACGCCAGAAGAGTTGTCTCAGAAAGAGCAGGAAGAGTTTAATACAGGTCCTTTGTCAGTCCTGACTCAGTCAGTTAAGAACAACACACAAGTGCTCATAAATTGCAGAAATAACAAGAAGATCTTGGGTCGTGTTAAAGCTTTCGACAGGTACGTTCTGCATTGTTTCGGAATTAATTTTTTTTTTATTTTCACTGAGCTTTTTTTTCCAGGCACTGTAACATGGTTCTGGAAAATGTCAAGGAAATGTGGACTGAAGTGCCTAAGGCCAATAAAGGAAAGAAGAAGTCGAAACCTGTCAATAAGGACAGATACATTTCAAAAATGTTTCTGCGTGGAGATTCGGTTATACTGATTTTGAAAAACCCAATGCAGGGCTAGGATGTGATGTTAACTAATCTAGAAACTATGACTGATGTTTAACTTTACTTTTGTGACTTTGCTCCATGTAAGCAACAGTTACAAATTGTTTTTTTAATTTGATTTGTTTAAAAATCGAGTAGTGTTTTGTTGTTGAAATGGCTCTTTCAGGCTGTATTGGCTGGTTTCAATTTGTTGGTGGACATGTGGGGATTTGGGGTTATCTAGCACAGAACATGTATCTCTTGGTTGCAATGAGAGCCTAATTCTTTCCTTTACAAATCTGGATGATTGGGAAGGGGGTGTGAACCCTTATGTACTTCCCTCATAAAACGTTGACAAAAGGATGCTGTATACAGTGCAAGGATCTTTTCATTCAGTTAACAAGCAAGTTTCTGCAAAGACTCACTTCATTTCAGAAAAACCTTGGGGAAAACATTTTGAAGGGGCCGACACTATCAAATGCTTTTTATAATGCTAAACCTTTTTATCAAAAAAGCTAATGACCAGGGGTTAGAGAGAAGTACTTATTCCAGAAATTTCCTAAAAACTTCTACGCTTTTCCTGTAAAAAAAATCTGATTACAGAAGGTAGCCGGATGTGGGCCGTAACCAGTAATTTTGGAGGGTCACTGGATAAATTTTTTGTCCACATTAAGTTGCACGTTCCAGGGAATTGACTCCACACCACATATGTGACTCACGTGACCAATAATGTTTAGCAATTGGAAAAATCTTAATATACGATGTTCTGAATCAGTTCAAGAACTTTTTGAAACATGTAAATAAAACAATGGTAGAACATTTTATGTAAATCATTATTCACAAGTGAAAGACCATAAAAACACATTCCATAAGGTTGTTACGTCAGAGAAATATATGACTAAATTTCAGTGCAAACTTATCAGGTATTCAGATTTACTTGTAGTTTAATAAGATTCTTTTCAAAAGCTAATAGAACCATTGATTCTCTGGTAACGCCGCTGTCGGCAATCGGAGTCTCCTGTAGTGAAGCTAAAAAAACCTGGGTGGTATATATATATAGGTTGTTACATCCTATAATAAATATAGGATGATCAGCTGTTTCCCATGCAGCATTCCTCATAAACTAAGCTCACTTAAATGCTTCTGCATGGGGTTGGGTGTTACCGTGGAGATAATCGTATATAGGTGGAAAGTTGTTCTGAATGAAACAATTTTTGAGCAGCCTTTTACAGTTTTTTTTCAAAATTGAGCATAGGAGGATGACTATGCTGTTTAAAAGCATTTCACTGAATGAAGGTATCAAAGTAGTAATTTCCCAGTGCACAATTTAATTTTTTTTATAATTTGTTTAAATAAATACTATTATTTAAAAATAATAGTAAAAATTATATTATGTATGCATTTGAAAAAAATGTGTATGTTATGTATTGTTTTAACTAGCCATCACTTGTTTACAAAATCCTTGTATAAATTTTGTTCGCGCCGTTTTAGTATACCTGCTTCGGAAATTATACCGAAAATAATGTATATTAAGTCGGTGGTTCTAGAGGGTTTCAAATCCTACGCTCAAAGGACTGAAATTAGCGGATTTGATCCTATGTTCAATGCCATCACGGGCCTCAATGGAAGTGGAAAATCTAACATTCTCGACGGTATATGCTTTCTACTCGGGATTACCAATTTAACTCATGTAAGTATCGTTTTTAATTTAAAATTTTGCTAACAAAATATAATATTATTTGTTCATTTTCAATAATTAACATGCTACACGAATCAGACCTGCTTAATTCTCTTTAGAACTCGAAATTTCTTTTTCACTTTTCCTTAAAACTCAAAAATTTTTTATATTTCAATTACAAATAAATTATTAAATTAATTTATATTAAATTTTCCCATTTTAAATAAATTATTTATACTAATTATCATAATGTTTAAACTAGTATTTATATCATAGTGTTTATAGCTAATTATAGCTAAGAATGTATTAATCCACCACTTCCTGCTGCTTGTGTGAAACTCTATCCAGTTTTTCCTCCCTTACTTTCTTTTTTCCAGTATTTACTCCTGGAACATTCCACTTGACTTTTCGTCACTCTAAAAATTTAGAGCGTCCCTGGAAAGACTCACTATTTGATTCGACTATTTGATTTTGTAAAATTTATTTTCAAGCTTCACACTCTATGGAAGATTTGACTCTTTATTCGTTTTTGAGTAAAAAAGTAAGAACTTTTTGGAAGCTTTTAGAACTTTATCAGGGGCAAAAAGCGTGGGAGCGAGATAAGTCTTCTAAATAACTCTAAAATAGATAAGTCTTCTAAATAACTCTAAAATAGATAAGTCTTCTAAATAACTCTAAAATAGATAAGTCTTTAAATAATAATAAAATAGATTGACAGCTGATGTTGATGGTGATATAATTTAATTTTTACTTAATTTTAGACTAAATTTATTATTTTTCGATTGCAGTGCCAAGTCTTTTGATCTTTAGGAATGACAGTGTACAATTGCGTATTAACTTTTATTACACGCCTGCATGCACTAATTATAGTAACAGCTGACCACTGCAGATGTCGCGTTAGGCGAAATTGCTAACATACAAACAGACATACATACATACTCACATACAGACATCGGAATTTATGTATGTTGATTAGCTTTTGTTATTTTCATTACTTAATGTAAACTGATTCCTTTCAAATTCAAAATAACAAAAATAAAACTCAATATTTTCAAGGTAAGAGCAGTCAACTTGAATGAGTTGGTCTACAAAAGCGGCCAGGGATCGATCAATAAAGCAACCGTCAGCATCACTTTTGACAATAGAAACAAGGAACAAAGTCCTTTGGGATATGAACAACTTCCTGAAATAGTCGTTACCAGACAGGTAAACTTGTTTACTTCTACTTTAATTTATATATATATATATATAAACTGATTCAGCCTAGCTCTAATTCAATCTCTCCGTCTAAGCCTAAGTATTTCTGATTTTTAACTCTTCCCTTTCAACTTTTATAATATTTAATTTATTGTTCTGAAGATGGCTTTTTATAGCTGAAACTGGCCAGTTAACCCTGATCGTTTTATTACTCATCAATTTTAACCAATAAATTCTTCAATATATGTCTCGTTTCAAATGGATGAAAAGAGCTTTAAAAACTTGCTAAGAAAGATGACTAATGTTTAGTGGTCAATTGTGTTTAATAGAGCCTGTTTAAAAGAAAATATATTAATATATTAATAATAAAATATTAAAATGTAGTCCAAGGAAGATTAGAAAATGCTCTTATTCGTGATGTTGTAGAATCGATTGATGGCTGGCCGAGTATTCGATGCGGCTGACTTGCGGTTCTTGTTTTAGTACAGCGCATACCAGAAAGGGCGAATCCCGAGGTTAACTGCAGTAGCTCCTGTTCGAAGTAGGAGTCAATTGATAGAGTTAAGCGTTAAGATGGCGTGAGCTTGGAGCTCTTGGGGCTATCATCGGTGTTAGCGCGTGTCAAGTGAATCCGGTTAAAAAACAAGCCGCCGGAGCTTGGCTCAGCTTTTAGATCCCTCTTTGAATCATTTGTGTTTGTAAGAAAGTTTGGCACATTCTGATCTCGCACGTGCATGACTGAAAAGTAAAGCTGCATGGTCCCATCTTGACAATCTGTTGCTAGTGGATTGTGTTTTTTTAAATTTATTAAACTTCTGATAAAAAAGAAAAAAAAGATTTATTCACATTTTAACAGAAATAAAATTTAAAATATATCATTACGATAGATCTTCATTACCTATATGTAACGTTATCGTATCGCTTACTTATCGCAGATCGCCATCGGAAACAAAAACAAGTACATGATAAACGGCATCACCGCCAACAACTCGAGAGTCCAGGATTTGTTTCGCTCCGTCCAACTGAACGTCAACAATCCTCACTTCCTCATCATGCAGGGAAGAATCACGAAAGTTCTCAACATGAAGCCACACGAGGTTCGGCGATGATTTTTTATTATTTTTATTTTTTCTCAGCTTTTCGTATTACCGATAAGGAATTACCGGTTTAAAAAAAAATTGGGTTAAATTTTTTCTTTCCACATATTACGAAGTTTTGTGAAATTTAAATATTGCATAAAACCGTGATTGCGAGGTTTGATCAAATTTACTTGTCTCACAAAACATTATTACATGATTTCATGGATTTTAATTATATCATAAAACGTGATTAAGAGGTTATTTAAAATTTACAGGTCACATAAAATAAGATTATGAGGTTTCATGCAAATTACGTGCCACGTAAAGCATGATTATTGATTATGATGCTTTTTAAAAGTTGACGTATCGTGTAAAGCGTGTGATTACGAGCGTTCGTAAAATTTTACAGATCCTATCGATGATCGAGGAAGCGACAGGTACGAGATTGTACGAAAGCAAGAAGGAGGCGGTTCAAAAGATGATGGAGAAGAAGAATGCGAGAATCAAAGAGATGGAAACCGTAAGCATTTCATTTTTATATTCAATTGTTTAAAATGTTTTTTTTTTCATTTTTATGTTTAATTGTTTAATAGGTTTTTATTTTTTTCAATGTTTAATTGTTTAATAATTTTTATGTTTTAAAAAGTAATGATATATTTATTTATAGTGGTTTGTTGAAATACATTTTTTCTTCCAGATCATAACCGAGGACATTGGTCCGACCCTGAAGAAGTATAAAGCAGAGAGGGCCTCCTATTTGGAGTACCAAAAGATCATCCGTGAGCTGGAGCACTTGAACAAGTTCTATATTGCTTACCAGTTCTACTGCTGCGAGGTAAGTTGTTGTTCTATTTTTAGAACAATTTGATATAAAAAAATGTCACTTATTTAGATGTAATATATTAGACATAATAATAAATAAATAAAATTATCTTGGCTAAAGATTTCAAGTTCTTAATTTAAGATCGGTTCATTTTCCATGCGACACAATATTTTTGAAATGTCTCAACGTTGTCTATAAAAAAAATTTATGTTGAAACAACAAACTATATGTTTTTTTTTTAAAGTTGCAACTTGCGATAAATTAAATTAAATTAAATGTACGAATCCGATATTTTGTTAACTGCATCATTTCAATAACGAAGAGTCGTTTAAAAATACAAATTGTATAAAGTTAAATTTTTTTTAAATTGTTTAAAAACAAATATTTTTAAATTGTATAAAAACAAATTTTTTTAAACTCTAGCAAATGAAGAAAAAGTCAACGACGGACATGGTCGACTTGCAAGACCAGGTCAAAGCCGCCAACGATGAAATTTCGGAAAGCGATAACCAGGTCAAAGTTCTCGATGGAGAGATCAAAGAACTGGATAACAGAAGAGATAAAGTTTGTAATTTTAAGATAGTTGAGCTCGATCGAGTCTTACAATTTTTTTATTCTTATTTAATATTATTATTATTATTATTGGTAGTATTAGTAGTAGTAGTAGAACTCGTAGTAGTAATAATAGTAGTATTTGTAGTCGTATTGTTTTTATTCTCAGCCACTTGCTAAATACTCCCACCCATTGATGGAGTAAATGTATAATATTCTAAAAGAGTGTATAATATAAAATAATGTATAATATTCTAAAAAAAATTGAATGTTATTATATTGCAGTGCTATGATATAAATAGCATGAAAGAGCACGAATAAGCTGAACATTGTGTGTTGTTTTTGTTCGCATGTTTATGTGGTTCACAATAATATCTATTAAAAATTTATTACGTTTTCAAGAAATATTGTAATATAATTAACTATACGAATCGCTTAGCCAAATACCATTTCTTCTGTCAAGAAACAAGTTGGATTACTTGTTATTGATCATGCCGTTCTACTTCCTAGACTCTCAGCCTAGTGTTTATAAGAATTTTAATATTTCAATTCCTATTGAACGATGATGATAATCAAGCGATTGTTTTTCTTCTCAGGAAGGCGGAGTCAAATGCGAAGAACAGCTGGATGAGGCGAAGAGGGCGGAATTCGTCGCTACGAACTCTCTGGATGTCAAAAAGGAGGCTCTGAAGGCGGAACGAACGAAATTACAACAACTCGAAAATCAATACAAAACGGTGGAAAAGATTTATTTTTTATTTTTTTGTACGCAATTCTTGCAAGTAAAACTTAACCAGCTTTTTGACTAGCTAGGAAGCTGAAACTTTCAGCATAGATTTATATTGGATAACAATGCATGATTCAATTAAAAAAATTTTGAACATATTTCTAAATCGAATGTATTTGAAATCCATGTTTGTGTTGAAAAACTCGTTTTTCCTTTACTTGTTATTTCTTTGTTTAATTAATTGTATTGTATTTTCTTTTTTTTTCTCTCGTTGTGAACTCTCCAGGAGTCGAGCGGTCTCGCGAAGAAGAGGAACGACCTTCTGAAGCTGGAGGAAGAGCTGAGGTTGTTGTCCGAGAAGAGCGCCCAGAGCAAGCAGAACCACACGAAAGCAATGATGCACCTGCAGGCCGTCAAGCTGGGGGCGGCGTCAAGCGTCGAGGGGAAGGACGCGAGCGTCGACGAACAACTGAGAAGTCAGTTTCATCATTTTGTTTGTGCGGATATTCAAAGTTTTGATGATGATGATGGCAGCGGCGTTGGTGGTGATGATGGTGGTGGAAGTGACGGTGATGATGATGATAGTGGTGGTGGTGATGATGATGATAGTGGTGGTGATAGTGATGCAAACTCATTAATATTTATAGATTTGTAAAACTCTTTGAATTTCCAGTTGCAAAGATCGCCATTAACACTGCTGAGACTGAACTGAAGAAGATGCAGATGAGGTTCTTTTGATCTTTACATGATGTTTATCATTTTAACTCTTGCTGTTGTAATTTAAATGTAATTGCTGTTGTAAATGTAAATGTAATTGCAGTATAGGACTCTGTATTTATTGATAAATTAAAAGTATGGCCTCTAACCTTTGAGGTCAGCCTTGTATGACCTCTAACCTGTGAGGTCAGTTTTGTATAACCTGTGAGGTCAGTTTTGAAAGAAGAGCTTATATATAGTGTATTTTCCTGGTAATTATAATATCAATATAAAATATATCTTATTTTGGACTGTATCATTATTAATAATAATAATTATGATTATAATTACTTTGACGAAAATTAAATAAAAGTGCTAATTTTTTTTTGCATTCATCCAGTTACAAGCACTGTCAGGATGAGCTGAAAAAGAAGTCGAGTACGTTGAAACTGAACGAGGCAAGCTACAAAGCTGACCAGGGGGTTCACGACCGGTTGAAGAAAGCCGTCGAAAAGTTGGAGGTCGGTCGGCTGTGTTTCTTTTTTTCTGATAGGTGGCGCTGCAATCGTCGCTAATTGATTTCCGTCATTTTTGACGGGTGATTCCGAGTTGAATAATACTACTGATAATAATAATAATCCAAATTAGCGACTATTTGCAGAATAATAATTAATGATTATAATATTAGTTCACGATGTTTTCGAAATAAAAAAATGTTTTCATATAAATTAGATGGAATTTAAATCCATCAACTACGAAGAAGGATGTGAAGAGAAGCTTCTGGAAAAGGTGAGAGAATGCGATCACAGAGTAATGAGACTGAGAGAGAAGGTCACCAACTTCGAGGCCAGGTAGTCAGTCACCTGTTATAAATTAATTAATTTGTATTGTGTGGAGTGGATTGAATTGTGTGGAGTTGAATGAATTGTGTGGAATTGATTGAATTGTGTGGAATTGATTGAATTGTGTGGAGTTGAATGAATTGTATGGAATTGATTGAATTGTGTCGAGTGGATTGAATTGTGTGGAGTTGAACGAATTGTGTGGAATTGATTGAATTTTGTGGAATTGATTGTATTGTGTGGAGTTTATTGAATTGTGTGGAATTTATTGAATTTTGTGGAGTTGATTGAGTCATGTGGAAATGATGGAATTGTGTAGAATTTATTGAATCGTGTGGAATTGATTGAATCGTGTGGAATATATTGAAACATGTAGAATTGATTGAATTGTTAGGTTTGTTGAATTTACATTAAAAAAAATTCTGCAATTATTGTAGCAGCTTAAAACAAGTTATTTAAATTATTTAATTTATTCAGATTCCATCAACTCCACTTCGAGTACGACGACCCGGAGCCGAATTTCGACCGAAGCAAAGTCCTGGGATTCGTAGCAACGCTCATTAACGTCAAAGATCCGAAGTACGCCACAGCCCTTGAAGTAGTCGCCGGTGGAAGGGTACTTACTTTGTTATTCTGGCTATTTTAACGATTATCTAATCAAATAAATACGTCACAGCTAAAGGCGCGTTTACACTGACAAAGATTCACTGGCGCCAAAAGCCAATGTCGCATGAAATTAGAAAAAATGCACTTGTAAACGCGCTATATAGCTGAATTACTGAAGCATGCAAGTATGCTTAGGTTTCTGAAATTTCACGTGTTTTATTAATGTTTGACAATATTTAGAGTGGCATAAATCCTAAAGGACTTCAAGGCCACTGAAGGGTTCTTGGCTGAGGCAGCCATTTATAGGCGCCTAGTAATAATACTTTTGAATTTCGTATCGTCTGCAATTGTTATCATTACTTCTTTAGAATATACTTCTTTAGAATATACTTCTTTTCTGAATTTTCATGTGTTTTATATTATATAATACTTTTGCATTCTGCATTGTTTGCAATCGTTGTCATTACTTTTTTCGCCGCCATCTTTTTTTTCTTTGTCACCGTCACCGATATTTCTAACCCGACGGTTGTCTCTGTTTTTTTCTCTTCTCAGCTCTATCAAGTCGTCGTGGACAGCGAGCAGACGGCCAAGAAGCTCTTGGACAGAGGTCGCCTGAGGAAGAGAGTGACAATCATTCCATTGAATAAAATTTCCGGCAACTGCATGGCTCCGGGCATAGTCCGATCGGCAGAAGCGCTGGTTAGTCGGTAGAAAAAAAAATTTTGTATCGTTTCATGTATGGCTAATAATAAATTCGCAGAAATTATGCAGATTATTATTATTTTGTAATGCCGACTCATTTAAATGGCTAATAATAAATTTGCATAAATTATGCAGATTATTATTATTTTGTAATGCTGATTCTTTTCCTTTCGCTTTGAGTTATTTAAATGGCTAATAATAAATTATGCAGATTATTATTATTTTTTAATGCCGATTCGCTTCCTCTGGCTTTGAGTTCTTTAAATGGCCTACAGGTGGGTAAAGAGAACGTGAACACCGCCCTCGATCTGATAACCTTCGATCCGAAAGTCAGCTCCGCCATGAATTACGTATTCGGGAACAGTTTCGTCTGCACGAACATGGAAGCCGCGAAAAGGGTCACGTTCGCCGAAGGTATCAAAAAGAAGTCCGTCACTCTTGCCGGAGATTCGTTCGATCCGGCCGGCTTGGCTTCTGGAGGTAAGCACGAAATGAAACTCCTGCTTTTAATTAACATTATTATTTTTTTTTATTAAATTTTTTTATTTCGGTTCATTTTTTATTTAATTAATTTTTTTATTTAATTAATATTTTATTTAATTAATTTTTTTATTCATTTAATTTTTTTATTCATTTAATTTTTTTATTTAATTAATTTTTTTATTCGTTTAATTTTTATATTTCGGTTCATTTAAGGTTCGAGGGCGCAATCCGAATCGATCCTGCTGAGGTTGAACGACCTGAAGAGCAGCAAAAGCGAACTTTCGACTGCCACTCAGGAGCTCCGGAAACTCAATCAAGAATATGCGGCCGTCAAGGACGTGGCTTCCAAGTCGGTGTCGCATGTTTATTTTTAGTGTCAACGAAAATTTCTATAGCATCGTTGACGAGTGTTCTACTTAAATGACACTCTAAAGAGCTGTGTGGTATATTAAAAAAGAGGTTAAACGACGTATTATGTTAATTACATCAAGGTGTAATGACATATTATGTTAATTGCATCAAGGCGGAATGATGTAATATGTTAATTACATCAAGGCGGAATGACGTAATATGTTAATTGCATCAAGGTGTAATGACGTAATATGTTAATTACATCAAGGCGGAATAACGTAATATGTTAATTACATCAAGGTGGAATGACGTAATATGTTAATTACATCAAGGTGTAATGTAATATGTTAATTGCATCAAGGTGGAATGACGTAATATGTTAATTACATCAAGGTGTAATGACGTAATATGTTAATTACATCAAGGCGGAATGACGTAATATGTTAATTACATCAAGGTGTAATAACGTAATATGTTAATTACATCAAGGTGGAATGACGTAATATGTTAATTACATCAAGCTGGAATGACGTAATATGTTAATTACATCAAGGTGGAATGACGTAATATGTTAATTACATCAAGGTGGAATGACGTAATATGTTAATTACATCAAGGTGGAATGACGTAATATGTTAATTACATCAAGGTGGAATGACCTGAGACAGCAGTTGGACTTGAAGAGAGGCGAATTGCAAACTCTGTCGCAGAGGCTGAAGAGCAGTGCTCATGGTCAACAACTTGAAGATATAGAAACTATCAGGATGTCTATAAGTTAGTTTAGATTTGTTTGTTGTCGTCGTTTCACTTTCAGTATGTCTATAAGTTAGTTTTGGTTTGTTTGTTGTCGTATCACTTTCAGTATGTCTATATGTTAGTTTCGATTTGTTTGTTGATGTTTTTCTTTCAGGAAAGTAAGCCTGATGAATAAGTCTCTCTATCTCTCTTTATTTCTCTCTCTTTCTATCTTTTTCTCTCTATTTTTTCTCTATCTCCCTCTATTTTGCTATCTCTCTCTCTCTTTTTTTTTCTTTTTATCTCTGTATTTTTTTCTTTTATTATGATGAATGTTTCTTATTAGATGAAATTATATTGAGTTATTTATCAGTTGATTTATTGCCACAAGTAAAAGTTTCAGCTCATTATACATTCATAATTTTCTAGTGTGTTATTGTATTACTTACCGAAGTATTGTCCAGCATCTTGTATTATAAAATGTAAATGTAATTACATTTATGTCGGAAGTTTTTATTGGTCACAATAATCAATGGTTATTCATTTGACTAACTTTATTAAAAGTTAGTTTTAATTCATTTTACCTCATCTCTTTCAATACTTCATTGCTTTTAATACTTCATTTTACTTCATCTACTATCAATTTATATTCCTTGGTTGCCGAATGAAACAAAACAAACAAGGCTAACTGTGAAACATATATTCAAAGAAAGACTCGCAAAAAATCAGAAACCAGCCAACGAGACGAAACATAATTTTCGCAACGTTTTCATTGCGATTATTTTCAGGCGAGCTGGAGGAGGGCATGAAGAAAACAGAAGCAGCGAGAGAGGAGTCCGTTCGAAGAGCGGAAGAATTGGAAGACATGGTGAAGAACAAAGATGCCGTCATGAAACGGGAACTCCAGAAGGCGGAGGCAGACCTGGCTCGAGCGACGAATGAGCTCAAAGTTCAGAGTTCAGAAACCAAGAACAAGGAACAGGTTTGCTGTTAATGGTATTTTTCGACCGGTATCGGCCCCCGTGGAAAGGTGCCGAATGCGCAAAGTCGCGGCAGTTTAATCATCATCTAAATTTAGTTGTTAATGGGAATTCAAAAAATATCATTAAATCATTTTTTAAGAAGAGTTTATAATTTTGTTGTTTTTTTTTAAAACAAGAATGAAATATATTGTATTTTATAGATAAAACTTTCAAAAAAATCAGTTTTCAAGTTTTCATCTCTCGCCAGTGGAAATTTTAATAATTATTAATTTATTTTATAAATAAAAATTTTAAAAATTAGCTTTTTAAGTTTTTATCTCCTAATTTTCTAAATTTTTAATAACACTAGGTTTTTTTGTATGCTAGGAATACACCAACTTGAATCTGGAGTTGGAAGATCTCGGAAAGGAACAAGGAGATATGGCGCAGCAAGTCTTGCAGCTGAATGAGGCCATTCATAAGTGTGAACACGAAGTAGAAGAGCAGATGAAACTGTGCGACGTGGCAAAGGTATGACTCCAGCGATGTACGCACGGTTATGTCGTAGTGTCCCCGACCTTATTTCTCGTTGCTTGTCCGGGCAAGAAATATTTCCCATGGAGTTGTGTCATTTCTTATAATATCCAACTAGCTGTAACTTGGTCACGAGTTGCTGTGGCCTAGTTTGGCTGAATGAAAAAGAAAGTAGAGAAAGTGAACGTTTCTTTCTTCCTGCTCATTGAATATTCTTACTAGATGAATATGGGCATCGGAACGTGTTGCATCTGTTTAAATCACATTTAAGGGCATTTTAGCGTGATATTACGTTAATTACAATTTGTTTAATCAACAGGAGAAAGTCGCAAAGTGTAAAGCCGCTGTCGACAAATTCAAGGACCTCATGAAGGTGAAAACGCGTGTTATTTAAAGTTCATTTATGTATACGCACGACAGATTTAACTGAATCACGTTTCCCATTCACGCCCGAAGGGATACGACAAGGAGATCCAGTCGAGGATGGCGGAGCAGCAGAAGATCATTTCGAAGAGAAACAACCTTCAACTCCACCTCGACGAACTCGGCCACAAAATCAGCAAACTCGGCAAGGAGTCGAAAGACGTCGTCAAACAGGTAAGACCGTGACTCGTGAGAACAACGTCGACTCATTCGTATTCGTTCCGCCGTTCAAAAGACGTAACTTTTTTTCCCCGCAGTTCGAGCAAATGCTGGCGGAGCATCCGTGGATAGTGGAGGAGAGCAAGTTCTTCAACGTTCCGAACACTGCTTATGACTTCAAGGTGAAAGATCCTGGAGAGGCCCTGAAGAAGATCAACGGACTGAAACACGTCAGGGATAAGCTGTCCAAGAACGTCAACATGAAGGCCATGACCATGCTCGGACAAACAGAAGAAAGGGTAATTAAAAAATATTTTCTATTCAAATTTTTTTAATTCTAATTTTTTTTCATTATGTTTGAATTTTAAATGTTTTAAAGCAGAGAGAGAGTGGCAGCTTTTTTTTTAATTTAATTTAATTTATTTGTTTTTTTTTTGTAGAACGAAGACGTGGAGAAGAAACGCGAGATGCTGGTGAAGGATAAAGAAAAAATCAATTCAACGATATGCGAGCTCGACGAAAAAAAGAACCAAGCTGTGAAGTCGGCTTTTACTCAAGTTAACAAGGTGCTGTTTGTAATTTAGTCGAGTTAACAAGGTGCTGTGTGTAATTTAGTCGAGTTAATAAGTTGCTGTTTGTAATTTAGTCGAGTTAACAAGGTGCTGTTTGTAATTTAGTCGAGTTAACAAGGTGCTGTTTGTAATTTAGTCGAGTTAACAAGGTGCTGTTTGTAATTTAGTCGAGTTAATAAGTTGCTGTTTGTAATTTAGTGACGTGCTTGATTATAATAGTCATCACCTAGAGTGAGAGTATGAGTTTTTTATGTTAGCAAGTATAGTACTACACGGGCGGGCTGGTCCTTGAATTTAGGGTTTTCAAAACGGACTAGATAGAGGTTGAAGTCGGGCCAAAATGGGCCAGGCCGAGATTGTTTTGTCGAGTATAGGGATTTTAGGCCTGTAAAATGAGCTGGGCCCAAATTAAACGGGCTAGCTTAAAAATTTGGCCTAGAAAACAGGTCAGCCAAGTTCGTTTCCTAGTATAAACACGGGGCATAAAAACCTATGTATTTGTTGACAACTATAACTAATGGTCTCTTAACTATTTAACGGCTACAGGATTTCGGTTCGATCTTCTCCACTCTCTTGCCAGGAGCGTCGGCAAAGCTCGTTCCCGTCGAGGATGCAAATTCCATTCTGATTGGTCTCGAATTTAGAATCGGGTTCGGAGACGTGTGGAAAGAATCTCTCAGTGAGCTGTCTGGCGGACAAAGGTGGTTATAATTATTGAAAAGAATTAGACGTTTCAGTCATTTTACTTGCAAGTTGAGCAGTAGGCCATGACCATGGTAATAAGGTAGTGCTTTAATACAAAAATCCATAAATTGCAATGATGTATAGTAATCTGTATACCGTCTATATCTGGTGCTCCTAAAACTGGGCTATGTATTTGTGCCTGTATGTCGCATGCTATCAATCAATGTTGAAAGAACATGAACAAAATTTATCGCACGATGAGGAGCGCATGTGTAGTGACTGAAAACACGTCCTTTTTCGGATATTATATGACGAAGTAAACACGCCCTGCCCTATCTGTGATATTGTACGACTAAACGCGTGATCTTATACAATTTCTTTCATTTTCCTCCACAGATCCCTGGTCGCACTTTCACTGATTCTTGCGTTACTGCTATTCAAACCCGCTCCGCTGTACATTCTGGACGAAGTCGATGCCGCTCTCGACGTGTCGCACACTCAGAACATCGGACAGATGCTGAAAGCGCACTTCCAACACTCGCAGGTACGTACTTGAGTTTCTGAAAAGCGTGTGGTCAGATCGGTCACTAAAACTGTATTTCAATTTTTTTTTTTTTTTTAGTTCATCATAGTGTCGCTGAAAGAGGGCATGTTCAACAATGCCAACGTCCTGTTCAGGACCAAGTTCATCGACGGATCATCGACGGTGACCCGCTACGCTCAAGCGCAGCAGGAGCAGAAGAAGAAGAAGAGGGACGCTTGAATCTTGTTTCGCTTACTTGGCATTTTTGATTCGATTTTTCAGACTTTTTTTTTGAGAATTCTGGCACTCACAAGTTATTAAGCACTTTAAAAGTAAAATCAAACCCATAACTTTCTGGCTTTTAATTTATTATTATTATTATTACAACTAACGAATATTGAAACGACTGCCACCAACATTTAGAACAACGAACATATGAAAACAAATTACCAAAATTATATATATATATAAAAAAAATAATTTAGCCAGTGTGAGTACCGACCACACAACCACCAAAAACCTCCCTTAGATAACAAACACTGAGATCTCTCAAGCAGCAAAGATAAGCATATTAGACTAGGGGAAAGAAACAAATATAAACATGTTTAGAGAGAGAGAGGTCATTCCTACCTAAGCAAGTGTGTTAAAAAAAGTTATCAGCTACATCAAAATTATGATCAATAGTCTTTTTGTTACAAAGGCAACGTGGGAAGACAGCAAAGTCTTCAAATGCAATTTCAAAGTATATCGAGACACGTTTTCATTATTATTATTATTTTTTTTAGTAGTTCTGGGTTCTCGGGGGAGCCTGTCCGGCGGACGACTGGTAATGCTCCGGCCTGCCTTGGTACGAGCCTGGAAGTAACAAACGATTATTAATAACACGGCCCGTCGACGTCGCGGCTCGCTCGGTACACGTGTTGCGAACTAACCGGATTCCTGGCTCTGATACGGCTCCCCGAAGGGTGGAGGATCGCTCGTGGGCAGGAAATCTTCAAGTGATCCTCTCCTGTATTTGGCTACTGCTAGGATTGTTAGAGCAAGCTGGATTTAGGATGAAAAAGTTTCGCTACGTAGTTAGTCGAGAACGGGAAGTTACATTTCTACTGTTATTATTTTATTGTAGCTTATTCATCAAGAACTTTCTTTCTATTATTGAGTAATTATACCCAGTCGTAGAAATGCATACGAATCATCACATGATAGTACAATTAATGTTATTTAAAACTTTTATGCAGACACACTTCAAGCTACCAATTACACAGTTGTCAAGTTATGTATATTGTATATACTTGTCTCCACAAGCTTATATTTATGCTTTCGTTGATGAGCACAATGCGAGAATTACTATCTTAATCCCCGGATTCAATCAATCTCTACTGCTGAATTTTATTTATTAATTGCATTAAACTGCACTGAGTCGCGGAGCCAAAGAAACTGATGATGTTGAGACTTAGAACTACGTAAAAATTCGCAAATTCGAAGACGCCATCTACACTCATGCAGATTGAATCAAAACCGTCGAACTGATAAATCCACTAACGAAAACGAGGATGGAAAAGAATGAGAACGCGATCGCAGCCTGTGCATTGCTTATGCTGAACTTTTCCTTCTGTTCTTGTCTCCTCCACGTGTCGGTCATGTAACAGAAACTCACGAACCACAGAAAAGTCCACACACCTGCAAAATGCGAATTCATTCAATCGACCCGCTTAAAACGTCGACAAGCGTAGAATTTATATTAGAAATCTCAAACTAACTGAGAAACGAGGCTTCTGAAATGACAACGTATCTTCTGTTGTCCAAGCTGGCGATACTGTCGTACATGGCCTCGAGTACTAAGAATGCAGCGAGGCCGAGGAAGGCGACGATGCCGACCGCCGTCCCGTAGCCGCACGCGCCGCTGTTGACGTACGGGCACGAGTAATTGTTGACATTCGTGGCAATGCATCCAAACACAACAATAGCAAATACCTGTTCAAACAAATTTTTTAATCTTTTAGATCGGTGTAGCCGATGCCATTATTTGAATCGTTCAGATATTCCGAGAGCTTATAGCACACATATTTATTTGAGTAATATTAATATGTTGATGGAAGTTGAAGTGTGTATGCAATTTTATGTAAATAGATGAAAAACACCAACAAAATAAATAGCACATGAAGAAGAGCAACAAATTATAAGATAAAAATGCTCATTTGCTTACAATTCACAATAAACTCATGCATTATATTTCTCTTAAGTTATTTGAAGCTGAAATTTACACTGAACTGAGATTAATAAAGATGATGTTAAATGGAGAAAATTCCTAATCATAAATTAGTATTAAATGTAATTTTTATAAACAAGTAAAGACATCATTCAAATTTATCTTAGCTTTTAAGCTAGCAAACTAATTTAAACATTACCTAAATTAGAATAGAAGATTTAAATTTTGACGAAACAAATGACTATAATTTTCATAATACTGAGAAACAAAAAATATTTGAATTACAACAAACTAGTGCTAAATAAATCAAATATATCTCTTTCATGCTTTAATGTGGAGTAATGAAATCAAAAATTCTATGCCAAATAAGCACAGTTTCAAAATTAATTTCGTATATACCACTCGTTCCAACCCTTTAAACTTAAACTTTAAACATGGGTGCATTGCACAACGCTTTGTTTCACTTTATATTAAATACGTTAGTTTAGAAAAACGAAATAGAATTGAATTAGGAAATTAATGTCCCTGTTCTATATAAATAAATATAAAAATAGTTAATTATTAATACTAACACATCCAATGATTTTAAGAATAACTTGGGGTTGACGTAAAAACGTTATCATGTCAAACTCATTGCCGCTAATCGGTCCATAGAAGTACCCCGTTCTTGACTCCATCTCCACATTGACTTTGACGCCGGAAAATCACACTCGCTCGGCTTGTAGCAGACGATCTTTCAACTCATTCCACCCCCTGTAATACATAAATACAGCCACCACATGACACGGGCAAAGATCATGAATAGATCTGTTGAGTATCAAGAATGACAAGAAATGAAAACTTTGAAGTGCTCACGACAGATTTCTTAATGTACGCGTGGTGGCTGAAACTTCTTGCAAAAGATATTTATTATTTTTTAAATTCATGTATTTTTGTAGATTTAAATTCAAAGCACATATATCCGAAGATTTGTACTTTTCTACTTTCATTGTAAATAACAGCGGCCGATCAAGGAATTTCATAAAAGGAATCCCGAAAATTTTAAATTTTAGTTTTTTTTTAATTTTGATTACTATCGTTATGCAGTGAAACCTAAAAAAAAATTTTGAATTAAACTTTTTATTTACTCTTTCTTTTTCTACCTTTTTTCTCTCTTTCACTTTCTTTCTGTCTTTTTCTCTCTGGAGCAATATCAACACAAGAAACATCTTTTTTTCAACCGTGCCGAAAAGTTAGATTATCAGAAACTTCGAAGCTGAAAATTATTTCTAAACTACAGTATGAAATACTATTTAAGGATCGTCTCAATCAGACAGAAGAAAGTCATCACTTATCACAGATGGAAATATATTTTTTCGAAGAGAAATGTTTTGTATGTCTTCTGGTAGACGTTTTTATAGTTTAGGTTTTCTGTTTGACTCCAACTTGTCACTTCTCAATTATTATCTGGTACTAAATCTTTCTATTTTCGACGCATTAAACTACTTCTTCCACTTCTGGATGATCCTTTTCTACAACTTCAAGTATCTTTTCTCATTCTGTCTCGAATTGCCTACTGCAATTCTCTCTATTATGATCTCCCTGACACTTACCCTTCATTCTCTTTCTAAAGTTTTCAATTCTGCGGCACGCTTAGTTTCTTGCACCTCTTACTTTTCTCATATCTCTCCATCTCTTTTTATTGGCTTCCTCTTAAATATAGGGTGATTTTTAATATTTGCTCACTGTTTAAAATTAAAAATTGCACTTCTCCACTCTACCCAACTAACTTTTAATAGAAATCCTTTCTAAGTCTGGCCTTCGATCTCCCTCTTTTAGTCACTTCAGTATCTCTACTGTTAAGCATTCTTTTGTTAAACGCTCTTTTTCCTACTCTGGTCCCTTTCTCAGGAACTCTCTTCCTACTTTTCTTACAAACTCTACTTCTCTCACTGTTTTCCGTCGTGGACTTAAAACATATCTGTTTGATCAGTTCAGGTCTGAACGCTATTGAACGCCACGGAAATAACACGATATAAATAAAATTGATGATGAATCTAAACACAACATTATCCCAATTAAAACCATCTACTTATTTACAGTTTTAAAAGTTTAAAAAACTCGAACGCTTTATACACTCATATATATGCAAAATACAAAACAAAACAATGCTTTTAAGTTCTAGCCAGCACCGTCATGAAAAAGCAGCCTCTTAAATGAAGATCTTCATAGTTCAAACATCAAACGACAATCAAAATGAGCAAAAGATAACAAATTGTAAGAGATGCGAGGTTAACGGAGGCTGAAATTGGAATATCATCGACAGTCAGATTTGCTCGTACAACACCTCCATTGTTATTTTTGCCAACGCATGCATATGTTCCAAGGTGCGTGAAATCCGGATTTTCGATCAAGTATATGGCCGAAAATTGCTCTTTTTGCTTTAAATTTTTAAAATACTTCTTGTAGTCGTAAGGAAAGAGAAGAAAAATATAAGGTGGTGGCCATCCCACTACAGTGCACTTAATCGTTAAGATTTTTTTTTCTGTCATCCACGCTGTGAAATTTGTTATTTCAATATGCACCTCTAAGTGTGCTGAACAGCTTTCGTTTAAGAATTTCTCGATTAGAAATGTTTGTCCATGGCTTTTACAAGTTACGTAATTCTGGATGTTTAGATGGCTCCATTTTTCATTTCTGATATAAGACATGGATGCCCAATTGCACACAAAAGGATTGTCTGATAAACTAATTATTTCGAGTTTGGAAAGAGATTGCGTTAGATTTGGGAAAATGCTTAAATTGTTTTCATAAAGGTATAATTCATTTAATTTTACGAAGTTATCGAAATCAAATTTTGGAGTGATCTGATGAATTTGGTTGTTTGCCAGGTTTAATACAACCAAATTGTTTTTCAGCTGGTCGTAAGCTGAGAAATCCCATGTGTAGTTGAACAATCCAGAAATTAAAAGATGCCTCACAGTTATGTTTCGGTTTTTCAGGAATTCAAATGATTCAATGCTTCCTTCAAAACCCAGATAATCAAAGTCTAGCTTACCATTCATCTGCAATCATTAAAAATCAATGTTTAATTATTAACAATATTGAAAAAGAATAATTAATTAATTAATTTACTGCTTGAAGAACGTTTAGAAGTAATGTTAAACATTTAGTAGAAATAATAAATTAACATAACGCGTCAATCAAGTCACACAAAAAATCTGCATAATATACCTAAAAGATTTCAAAACCACATTTTACCTTCATTTCTGTGAAACGAAAAGTTGGCTACAGATGAGCCAAGTATAGAACTTTAATTTTTTGACCAACAAAATAAAACGTCTCCATTTTCAATCCAATTGTTTTAGTTATAATTAATTCCCCGATCTGACTCCCTTCGAATAATCCCTCTGCAGATTTTCTATATGTTACATTTTCAAAATCCAACCTATGGGCAGTAAGGCCATTGAAAGCACCTCGTTTGCTTTCACCAATCGTTACTGATTTAAATTCAACAATTCCAAAAAACATTACGTGCAGAAAATTCGTTTGCAGAACGTTAAAAAAACTGTTATATGCGCTCAAAACACCAAAAGTTTTGTGTTCAACTTCAATTCCAGATTCATTTTCAAATGTACTATTCTCAATAGCGAATAATTCAAGTTTATGCTTCCCAATCTCTTTTAAGTATTAATTTAACTTTCTACATTTTTTGTGGCAATATAAATAAAATTTAGTTATCGAACTCCAATTTTGTGTTGGTTCAGGAAATTCTTCATCGTAACAGGCTAAGACTTTTATCAGCATTATCATTTCTACAAGAGTAACAAATTGCAATACAGAGAATGAATAGAAAATACTTCATCTCCTTTTTACAACCACCACAGATCTTAAACAAGTCCTATCTTAAAATAAAATTCGAAAATCAATCCGACGCTACCACGCAACTTTCAGACGACTCGGAAGTGCAGCTTAAATTAAAAAACGGAGGCTAGTGACGTAATAAGGGTGCGTTTTGATATTCTTTACAATAATTAAAGACAAGTAATAGCTTAGAAATAGGTATTTTTTATCAAAGTTTCCATTTAAACTTTTTTTAAGTGCCTTATCTAAACGTTTATTTTTCTACAATTAGACTATTGCATATAGTTTTAAGTGCTCTATATGGATAAGAAAAGCAGCGATTAAATATTTTTAAATTTCATTTTAATACAAATCTGCGTGTACCTGTATTCGTTTTTCCAGGGCTTTCCATCTCCACAGGCAGTCGGGCTTAATCCCCTCTAAAAAGCCTAACTTCCCTCTTTGGAAAACCCCAAACTACGGGCCCTAAATTTTTCTTTTAGTATTTCATCTAACGTGTAGTCTACAGATAAATTGATCTTCTATATAATTGAAGTTTTATTCTACACTTTCTGTATGCGGAATGTGTAGCGTATAATGTTAATATTTAATCTAACTTTAGTATGAAAATCAAACATGAAAATACACCATAAATCATCACTCATAAATCATTTTGAACAATAGGGTTAATAACACGCAGTTTTGTTCAAATTTAGTTAGTTTTTTGCCCTTCTTGCAGGCATGTCAACTGAGGGCACATAGGGAAACTAATGTTCCCATGAAATGAGCCTCTGCCCACATTAAAATGGATTCCGTTTGAAAAAAATTTCAATTATGGAAAATCAAAGTAATTAAAATCTGATATTTTTGAGTGATTTCAAATCAAAATAAAGACTCGGAGAACACGATTTTCAATCTTTTAAAATTACGTTCAAGTCTAAGTCTTACCTAATACTGGCTCCCAGGTACCATGGTCTACTATGGTAAAATATATGTACCTAATAGTAGTTATTTAAAGTCTCGCTCGCAGCAGTCACGTTACATTACATTGTAAATAATTTAAAAATAAATAAATAAACAGTTTTTGTAGTTAACAAAAAGTGTAATAATTGATTTTAATTAAAACCAAATAGTCATTGATTCACAGCTGGTCAGCGCACAGCACCTGGTTGTCTAAGTTTTCAGTTTCTGTGTGGATACAAGACTGGAGCCCTTGTCTCTCCATCATGACGTGAGGACAGTAATAAATTAGACCGCATCGATGTGATATTTTCTGTTTAATTAAAATAAATAATTATACAAATATAAATCACGTCGTTAATTTTATATTAAGCAAAATTTCGAGGTTACTACGGCTAGTCCAAGACTCCTCCACTGCTCGTGTATATTTAGGTACTCCGTGTAAGAAATGTTTATGAAGCTATTTTCAGACGCCATTTTGGGATTACATGATTTGTAAGTGTTAAGGATTCAAATTCCAGTCATACTGATGTGACTACAGACAGATTATGCTAACTAAAAGAAAGAAAGCTGAACCGTTTCAGGAAGACGTGAGAACCGATGTTTTTAGTTGAGTTTGTGTACAGGGTGAGACAAAAAAAGTGAGAGGGTTTCATACAATCAAATATAATTATCTCAAATTTAGACAAAATTACAAAATATTTCCAAATAAACAAAATAAACTTACTAACTCTAATCATTAATGTCGTTATTTAAATATTTAGTTAATTTCCTGTCGCTATCTTTGACTTTTAGTCTGATCAATTATGTTTTTATATTATAGGACCGTCTCACTTTTTTGGCCCACCCTGTAAACTAGCTTGATATATTACTTTGTTTTTTTTTTGTTTGAATAACTTTAAGCCTCGCCTTGCTCATGTGTTTGAAGACAATAGCAGTGACGATGATCATTATGGAAACGATAGCCAGCCACGTGAAGATGACAACCATGTTGATGTTGACTTCTTCTTTCGATTCGCCGCTGGCTGAGCCGCGGTGATAATGAAGAACGGAATCTTAAATAAAATTTACAATTTAATTACTTTAGTTGCAAACGAAAGTTATACGCGGACATCAACGCTCGGGAATTTCCACAAATTAAGTCACGCACTTGCAAGTGGGCGGAAGCGTATGTATTTGTGACAGTAATGGGGCAGAAGTGTAGGTATTTGTGACAGTAGGGAGAAGGAAGCGTTTAAAGATAAAACCTTTATCCACGCCGATTAAATAAACAAGGTGACCACCATTTTGGTTAATTTTGTTTTTTGTTCCACTGGAAGCTCTTCCAGTACCAGCATGAACGGAAGTTGAAAATATCACGATGAGTTTACGTTTGTAGATTTAAAAAAAAAATGAATGTTTTGAGAAGTCATATTAGCGAAGTTCTGATATTTTCTCGACAAAATCAAGACAACCGGATAAAAGTAACGGCATTCGTGATTTCGTTTGTTATAGATACAAAAAGGAAACATATTACTTTTAAGATTTTTTCCTTCGAAGGCGTAAAAATAAGGATCGTTGTATTCATCCAATAAGTCACCTGACATGAAATAAATGGTGATGATTATATTTCTTTGAAATAATAATAAACTTAATTGGTAACCATCAAAAGCTTGCGATTTAAAAACATCAAAGATGTAATTTATTACTTGTCGAATTTTCGCCTTCAGAAACGTAAAAATAGTTGTCTATGCTGGATGATTTATCGGAATAGTGGAGGATGTCGTTGCCGTCGTCATCGTATTCGTTCATATCACCTAGCATGAAACAATTTAAATGACAGATAAGTATTATTGCATGCCATTTGTTTATCAAATCAATGTAACATGTTGTCTTATTGGCCGGGTTTTTAGAGGTTTTTCTATTGGTTTCTTTGTCTTTCTCGTCGTTTCTTTCTCTCTCTCTCTCTCTCTCTCTCTCTCCCGTTTTCTTCCCCGCTCGCTCTCGTTTGCTCTCTTGCTCCCGCTCGGTCTCCTGCTACCTATCGCTCTCCCGCTTCCTGATTCCGTTTCCCGCTCGCTCTCCAGTTCCCGCTCGCTCCGGCTTTTACTCGCTTTCCCAATCCCGCTCGCTCTCCCGTTTCCTCTCCTTTTCTTTCTTTTTCTCCTTCTTAACTTCTCTTTGCCCATAAAACGTAAAATAGATTTTCTAGAAGCTGCTTGAAACCTTCAAACTTTGTTACAAAAAACTAAATTTGAATTTTGTTGCGCAATAACCTTTGATGTTCGTACATATAGGCACTTTTGGAAAGGTTAGGAGGAATCGAATCCAGGATAAGATGATGAGAAATGAGCATCGCTGCTTTTTCAAGGGTTGAAGAATATTGCAGTATCTTCAGATTGATTCTCTAAAACACTTGCGCTAATACGCTATACAACACACACACACACACACACACACACACACACACACACACACACACACATATATTTTGAGATAACATGATGCTAAATAAATTTTCATTATTCAAAACAGGACAAATGAACGTTTGAACGCAGTGGCTGAAAAAAATATGTGATCATATTTGTGGCATGGGAAAAAAACTAAGGGATAGGACAAAAACAATTAAAAACTTTATTAAAGCAAGTCAAGATTAAGAAGCCATTACTAAAAACCATAAATTATCCCTATAATTGCTTTTATGTATTGTTTAACTAGCATAAATGTTTAGCAAAAAATTAAAATAACAGATAAGTTGTTAAGAAAGCAACTATAAGTGTACAACGTGCCTGTTTTCAAAGCGGTTCTCTTTATCCTAGTAAGAAGCAGATCTGATAACTTCGCCATAACTAACATTTGAAGAAGAAGCCAAGTTTTTTGTTAATTCTGATTTATTTATTGTCATATATCGCCATTTTCTTTTTCAATTTTCAAAACAAAACGCTATGGCATGGGCAACTAAACGAATTAATTTCCTCTGATATCTCCAGCTCAAAATAGCGGCGATAAACTTTTAGATTTAGGGACCATACGAGAATCTACGCATTTTAACTATGGAAACTTCTTTCAGAAATAAGTTTTTAAATATTGAGTAATCACTGTGGTTTATGATCAAAACATTGAGAAACGTTCTTAAGTGAAGTTTCAAACAGTATGGAATGCGAAGCTCTTCGTGATTTAAGCAGCGCCAAGGAGTGGGGATGGGGAATGCTTAGCGGGAAAACAACACTTTGCTTCAACATCGCAACAGCCACAGTGCGTGATTCCACGTAGGAGGTATCAAACACAATCTCGTACTAACTACTAATAGTTAGCTAATGAACCCGTACTAACTAGCTACTAGCACAATGAACTATCATGAATAAATTTAAATGCACTGAGATGTTGAATTCATAACCGGCCACCGGTCTCATTTCTTATTATACCGTAATGTGCAGCCTCCTTCAATGTCTGCATACAGGGGCGGATACAGAGGGGAGTCCAGGGGGTCCGGACCCCTTCCTTTCTTTGCAGAAAACTCGAGTCATTTAGCACTTCAAATTAGACCTCCTAGCTGAAATTTTGTATGTTTGTGGCTGGCTGAACTAATATTTCGGCTGATATCCGGATTAGCCGAATTTACGCGTAAAATTATTATTCGGCTTGAATTTTAAATTATCCGGCTCGTGATTCAAATTTGTGGCTGATAATTATTTTAAATTAGGCTAAAATTTAATATAACATGAGAAAAGAATTGTGATACTTAAATTTATTCCTATTTTAAAGCGCCTGTCAGTAGCGATAATGAGTAAAGCAAAGATAATATAATGAAAATTAGACAACGTAATTGATTTCAGAAAGAAATTCAGGAAATTAAACATTGCAAACCAATGTATACATAATAGTTGATATTGCACTTTTACATTGAAAATTAATTTTATAATGAGTCAAACGTAACTAATACAAAAAAGGCAGTGTTGTTCGGTAACGAAGTAAAAGTAACGCGTTACTTTACTTAAGTACATCAGACGTACTTTTTGCCTGTAACGGAGTACAGATTATTTTCAGTACTTTTTACTTGTAACGAAGTATTATTTTCGGACTTACTTTTTCTTCGTTACTTTTCCAGGACAAACCGTTACATAGTACTGTAAGAAATTAATAAAACGACATAAAGTCTAAATCGATGTTGTATTAATTATCTATGATTATTAACTATGCATTTTCGAACCCCATTTTACTTTTATGTTAGTAGTTAATAGTATTGAAGCTTGTGGGTGGAGCTAAGAATTTCGCGGTCATACTTGTTTTGGTCATTTTGGTGTACAATAGATTGTTCGAGATTACCTACTATGACTATGGAATCTTCCAAAGGAGCGAACGTGAGCAGTGGTGGCGATGATAGGCGCGTAACAACAATGAACTTATTAATAAAGAACGCCCATGTTCAGATTTCAATCGATGGAAGCTAAAACGTTCAGATTCACATGCTTGCTGGGCAAACCTAAGACCTAAAGTAAAGTAATTATGTGTTTAGCATTCCACAATTCTCCGTCAAACTTGAAGAAACACGTGATACGCGTGCATCCAGCGCATGTATCGAAACACGAAAAATTGACAAAAAGGCACGTAAAAATAGAATTTTTTCATTAGTTTCCGTGTTACCAATTAGTTTATCAGTTTTATCAACGCAGACGATGGAATTATGATAAAATAGAGTTAGATGATTGACAATTACAAAAAGCGACTTCAGTATTTTTACTTTAAAAGTAACTTTAAAGTGCTGTTACTTTTTACTTTTACTTAAGTACATTTTTTAGCAAATACTTTTACTTAAGTACATTTTTGAGGCGTTACTTGTACTTTTACTTAAGTACTGAAACACAGTACTTTTCCCAACACTGAAAAAAGGTCTAGGTTAAGCTGGCGTTCGGAAATCTTATAGCGGATTTTCGGCGTACCGTTTTCGGCTGGCCGCCGGCTAACCGTAATTTTTTTTCGGCTGATTTACGGCGGCTGTAAAAAGTTCGGCGGCGGCGGCTAGGAGGTCTACTTCAAATGATCCAAAAACCCAGACCTAGAGATTTGTCGTGTCATAACGTTCCTTCATCTTGTATTTAGTTTGCTTTATCTCTCTAAATTGATTTAAAATCACCTCACTCAGAGTACATCTAGATCTTAGACAAAATCGTTCTGTTTTACTTGTTTATGACGCTTTTATTTAAATTTTACAAAATGAATAAATACAGTTAAGAATTACTTGAAAAAAATTATCTTTATGTTATTACAAGTAGCATTTGAATGCGCAGCATCTTCAAGCTATGTATAAAGTGATATTAAGTTATAATGAGTTATATACATTATCACAAACTAAATCCCTCTATTTCAGAAACAAAACAGCTGACAATAATCAGCCTTTGTCCAAGTATCTTCACTAGAGAAATAAGTGATTTAATATAACAATACCAAAATTAATTTTCTGGTAATAAAAATAAATAATTCTTGACATCTATAATACACAACTCAAGATTTATGAACAACAAAAATTGATGTCAGAATCCAAGGCGATGTACAACAGAATTAAAACAGTAACATCTTAATCTTCTGTCGGTGACTTGATTTCTGCAGGCTGATCATGAAAATAAAAACAAAAACTGCTCGGTGATTCAGAAACGCGGGAGAAGAGATGAATTTTCATAAACTATCTGGGTGCCGCTCGGATTAAATTTTCCCCACCCTCCCAGGGGTAGCACTGCTGCAGTGCAGTTGTCTCTGGAGCCGTAAAAAATAGCCAAGTCGGTGAGGTGTTGCGCCCCTTCTGTCGGAGAGTCGGAGCTATTGATGGCCTGTACGATCTCAAGAGAACTGAGTTTACTGTGGACCCCGTCTGTAGTCAACAGCAGAAATGAATCCGACGCATGAACGATCTGTCAAAGAAAAAAAAATAAGGATTTAAACTTTGAGAGATATTTTCATTCCGATACTATATAGGAAAAGAAATCTTTAAAAAAATATTAAAACAATTTGAGATGTAATTAAAGAATATTTAAAATTGAATAAAACCTTCATAGTGACGATGTACGGATCTGCGATCACTCCGAACTCTTTAAGATCTCGGTCGCCGATGCTTCTCGTCATCTCCAGGCGACCGTTCACGCGACTCGTCCCGAAACTGGACCAGGAAAAAGTGCCGTTGCATTTCATAATTCTAGGAAGGTTGAAAATACTTTTAAATCATACTATTTAATAAACAAAAAATATCCTTGTATTTCATAATTCTAGGAAGATTAAAAATACTTTTAAATCATACTGTTTAATAAACAAAGTTTCCTTGCATTTAATAATTCTAGGAAGGTTAAAAATTCTTTTAAATAATACTATTTAATAAACAAAATGAGCCATTGCATTACTTTTAATTCATACTATTTAATAAGCAAAAAGTGTGGTTGCATTTCATAATTCTAGGAAGATTAAAAAAATACATTTAAATATTACTATTTAATCAAAAATAAAAAGTGTCCCTGCATTTAATAATTCTAGAAAGGTTGGAAAAGAACCTTTGCATTTCACTTCTGATGTCAGCTTTGTGGTCTTGAGTGAGCCTTACAGCTTTATTTGAGCGACACAATGTGGCACGACTGTCACCGACATGAGCCACTATCAAATCAGTGGCATTCCTAATCAGGCATATCGTGGCAGTTGAACCGCTATGCTGGTCTGACAGCTCCGGTTCTGTAGAAAATAAAAAATTCAGAACACTGTATAAGTGTTGGCAAATGTTTTATGATACGAAAAAAAGTTGAGCTTTAACCATTTTCACAGAGTTTCTCTTCTTGTCTAATAAAAGAATCGTTAATTTCATAGAATACTTTTTGAAGTAGCTTCACCAAATCCTTGTTATGGCTGGCTAAATGTTTTGCGAGGACATGTTTCAAGTTATCTTCGATGAACTTGACGGCACTTGATCCTCCGTGACCATCAAAAATGCCAAACAAAACTATCTCTGGCGTCACCTCGAATGCTAAAACTCTGTCCTCATTGTAAGGCCTGTGTCCAAGGAGGCTGGAAATTCCGATATTGGAAACGTCTATTTTCGGTACGAGCTTGCCGGTTTTAATGCTCTCGTTCAAATCGATATTGAGCTTTAAATGGTCATCTAAGTTAGTAGAGGAATTGTGCGTTTTTCTCGAGTGCAAACACTGCCCGCAAAGGAAATCGTTTAAAGTTCTGCAGTACCGATCTTTTAAAACGTTTATAAGGCCGAAAGATTTCGTCAGTAAACTTTTCCGCATCACAGGAAAAAAATTGAATCTGAAAGCAAAATATATTTATATTATAATTATACAATAAAATAAATCAATAAAGAATTCAGAAATCAAGCGCTATCAAAAAATATCACAGCAACAAACTCAACGATTTTAATTTGCCATTATAGTTTATAGCTATTAAATTTTAAATATAAATTGTTTTGAGACGAGAACGCAATAGTTGTAATACACACCGAAGGCGAAGGGTCAAGTCTGCGGTCGGGCAAGGTAAACATAAACATAAACAAGCTGGAAAGTAAGTATATAGCATAAGATAACATTCGTATTATTGTAGTTTAGAAGACTTTTTTATATTTTTTTAATGATAGTATATAGTCGTTTACACCAGGTTTTTAAGACTGAAATGGCTGTATGTACCTAAGTAGGTACACAGATCATGTATCGCAGATCATATTTGATTTTTTTTTAACTGTCCCTCCTCCTTTATCCAGGCTTGGGACTGGCATGCAAAAGCAAGGCGGAGTTAAAACTTGTTTAGTAAACAATCACTTTAAGTTTTACAAATTTTTGATTAGTATCCATATCTGGATAACGGATTTTTATGTTTTGATGGAATCAGCTGTTACCATTGAAAAAGCGGACCAACGATAAGCTCAGCTTTAAGCAGAAGAATTGAAAAACACATTCTCGTAAGAGATTTTGGTCAACTTGGTCGAGGAGCTGAAATATATATGGTTCAGATAGTCATAATAAATATTTTTACAAATCCGTCTTAAAACTATATAAGAGTTCAACAGATGACTGCTAACTTGTCTTAAAACACCTGGTGTAAAGAGTATCCTATAAAAAGAGCAAAAACATAAGAGGAAAACAAAAGGGCGAATACAAAAAGGCGAAACTAATAAGGGCGAATGCTAAAAAGAGCGCACGATAATAAGAGCGAAAATGAAAAGGGCGAAACTAACTTTTCTTTGCCCATAAAACTTTAAATAAATTTCTTAAAAATTGCCTAAAACTTAGATTATACAAACTTATTTTTGCCTTTTTGATGTTCGCTTTTTGTTATTGTTCGCCCTTTTCATTTTTGCTCTTATTATTGTGCGCTCTTTTAAGCATTCGCCTTTTTTAGTTTCGTCCTTTTTATTATTTGCCCTTTTGATAGTAAACCGTGTAAAGGACTATGAACTATAATAATAAAAAAAGCTGTTTACCAGATAGCACAAACTGTCCGGCAGAACAGACGGACCGGAGCTGGCACCAGTGCCGAAGCAGCCAATTAATAACCCACCACTTTCAGAATCTCGTGCATTATTTGATTGGCTCCATGAATTTATTACATTAATATTGAAATTTCATAAATGATAAATTATTTTAAAAGGCTATTTTGTTAAAACACTTCAGCAAATCGTAGAGATAAACATAGTAAAAAAATATATCTTTAAAAACTATTTTGCCACATATGAGAAACTGATTCTGACTATCTTTTATTGAAATTTCAGCATTGTGAATTAATACATACAATTATAATTACAAGAAAAAGTCTTGACTAAGTGGAAAATGGAGAAATATAATTATACAGTTGTATACATGAAGCATGAAAGCGGTGAATACAACGTCATTTAAAGTTACCTACCGACAGACAGGTTCGCTAAAAGTTCTAACTTTTTGATTTACCACTTATCTTTCGATTTTTTTACCATCGGTTGCCTCTTAAATGCAGCGTGTTTGACATTTGCAGCTTTACAAACTGGTTGATGATGATGGTGGTGATGATGATGATGGTGGTGGTGATGGTGACGATCACGATGATGATAATGATGATGGTAATGATGATGGTGGTGGTGGTGGTTGTGATAATGATTATGGTGATGATAATGATGATATGATGGATGATGATGATGACAATGATAACGATAATTGCGATGAAGAAAATAACAATTTCCAAATCAAAGACAGAAAATTGCTTGATTTTTTCATAAATAAATCTGTGAGCAGATGAACACTAAAAACGTAAACGTTAATCAAAAGTTGAAAAATAAAAACATTCTTGGATTATATTTATTTTATCTACCTAGACGATCAAAACATTACATAAACGAGAGTTCTTTCAAAATCTTGTAGAATTCTATAAGTATAATGCAAATAAAAATAAAATACATTTCAAGGTTTTTAAATGTTTCCCTAAAATACTTTGCAAGTTTTACGAACGGTCTGCAATCAAATTTATACACATCTCAAACGAAGACTTAAAAAATGGAACGACTAATATATACGAACAAACTCTAACAATAAAATTGTAATCTAAGTCGAGCACATAATCTATATAATAATAATTAAAAAAAAAAACAGCACAACAGATCAACACAAGTTCGACAGAATATCTCAGTTATCCCCTTTCAAAGCTCCACGAAAGCTGAAGCCGTCCTTCAAGAGGCGGGCAGCCGCGTTGACGGCTTTGGCCTTTTGGGAGATGAACCACATGGCGCCAGAGGACTCGTCCTCGTTTGGATCGCAGCCCTCCACCCATCTCTCCATTCTCTGTTTCAGTTGCTTTACCTGGTCTATGAAGTTAATAACAAAGTAACGATTATTAAAGTAAGTAAAAAATAAAATTTAAAAATATACGATTGGTGAGATTTTACAGCTATGTGACAATGCTGTTCATTATGGTATGATTTGTTGGAATGGGTTGTGGAATATTATTAAAACATTTACTTTCAGAAAAGAATGCCGTGGTTGTAATGTAATGTAATGTAATGTATTGAACATTAGGGCGCTACTTCGTATTGATAATACCACAGCAGCGCCGGGAACGACTCGTGCATATGGGATCACACAGTGCTACCTGCTACCCGCACGCGTCTCCGAAATCGGAATGTGCCGAACCCTATTATACCCCAGTCGTGAAACTGGTACTCATTTATCGACCAATGAAGGATGAAAGGCTGAGTTGGCCTGAGCAGCGTGAGTGAATTCCTTGCTCAACGGAATTACGCCTCGCCGGCAGGATGATAGGATGTATCGAACCCGACCGTTGTTTTGTTTTCCAACTTTCCGGGGGTCTGGAAGGGCAGTAGGGGATTTAAGCGGTGCACCCCCGGTTCCGCCTTCCAATAAAACATTTTTATTTATATATATACACTACGTGGATATCTTGATACTTGATATAGCTTTATGCATATATTTTCTACTAGCTGGGTTACCCGGCGTTGCCCGGGAATTTTAAAGGCTTTTTATCGTTTTCTCTCTGGCTCCCGTTTCCTTAACCGCTTGCTTTCCCGTTCCATGTCGCTTTCTCACTCCTGGTCGCATTTCTGCTCACGGTCGCTTTTCCGGCCCCGGTCTCTTTTACTTTTCCCGATCCCGGTTGCTTTTACGCTTTACCGCTCCAGCTTGCTCTTCTTTTCGCTCTTCTGTTCCTCCATTAAATTTTAGAGCCTTCCCAATGTGGCTTAGATGGGCTGTAGCGGAATGCTGTGCACAGTCATCAAAATTGATCTTTTCTCTCGTTAACACTTTGTTGTTTGGTTTGCTCGTTTAGTTACGTCTGAACTTCCTCAATTTTAATTAGTGTTCTTTAATGTATTGGTTCCACTCTGCAAGTGTGATCTTCTGCAAAGGCTTATTATGATTGACTGAAGCTGAAAAAAAAAGAATTTATTAGTTAACGGCTGCAATAATGTTAAAATCCGCTCATATATCTCAACAGGTTATATTTATTTTAAATACTTGTAAGATTATAAATGCTTACAATAGATTTATCACACACTGTTCAAAAGCTGCTTTTCGAAAAATCGCTAGTCTTAGTTTTTGAGTTGTTCTTAGTTTTTAAGTGTCATGTCTACAGAAAGCATATAACGCTACATGTGGCATGTTAATAAATGTTGACCCGTGGCTTTGAAAAATGTGATATAAAACACAGATTGAAATAAAACATGAAGTAATAATAATATTAAAAACCTTCAAAGCATTAACTTAATGAATTTTCCGAGAGTTTTCTGAGATCATCAATTTGGAACAATCGAAGAGTACCACTTTTATTTAGCAAATGATGCAATTATAAATTGAACAAAACAGCAGCAGATTGATAGGCTGGCTTGAGAACTTTGTTCATGATTTTGTTGAAACACAAAAATACTGCACTTGCTTTCATTTCTTTCAAATTTCATGCACCTCATATATCAGTGAAACTTTTACAATAAATTGGTGTTGCATGTAAGATTTTCTTTAAAATGTAATTTTCTAATTTCCTCTGAAAAGTAAAAAATAAAATAAGACCGATAAATTAATTCATAATCTTATAGTCATAACTACTCGTGAATAATAATGGTTGTAATGCCATCACATAAAAAAAAACTTACCTGCCCAAAAAAAATTCTCATTTACCGATAGGCTGATAGCAAGCTCGTCGCTCAACAATATTAGATAAGGAACAATTGAAGTCAGAAGCCTTGAACGATATATATGAACAATGAATTTAAATTTATTTTTCCAATCTGCAACTCCTTTTTGTAAAACACAAAATGTTAGAGCATAATGATATTCTTATAATAATTAATAATAATATAACATAATTAAACACGTGCAATGCAACAAACGAAACAAATTGAAAGATACACAGTAAATCATGATTTTAAAAACTAAAAACAAATTACCAAAGCTTTGCCACTTACTATTGAATGGGAGATATGAACAATGAATTTCTAATTTGATTTAATTTTAATTTGTTAAGTCTGGAACTCTTTTTGTGAAGCACAAAATATCTCTAAATAGAAGAAATTCCACCTGCAATTTATTGATTAGTCCTGAAATCCAAAGTTATCTAGATTTAAAAAATGAGTTGCTAAAATCAAATATAAAGTTTACCGATAGCAGAGCTGTCGTATCGGAGGTTCGGAAAAGAATGAGCCTCAATGAGCTCTATGAAATCAAAACAAAGGTATCCGGCTTCACCATAGATATCTATGGGCGGCACTAAACAACACACATATTTATTTAATTTAATATTTATATTTAAAACCTTTAAAACTTAAGAAAAAAAATTTAAAATATTTTGTATAATTTAACTATAAATTAATTTATTTTTATTTTGTAGAAAAAAAATTTACTCCAACTTACTACCGCTGACCAAAACGTTTTTTGTCCATAAAACATCAACGGAAGAACCAATTTATTTAAAATTTTACAGGAACCACCGCTTGAATAAGATACATAAGTGTGCGAAATTTCAATTAAATCTGTTCGGCCGTTTACATTTTATGTCCGAACACACAAACAAACAAACAAACAAACATTTCATTTTTATATATAAGATTGCCATATGTCATATAACATTGTTGTTATAAGAGGGAAGGTCGCATAACGCATTTTCTTAAAAAACAATTAAATTTAGTAGAGAAATCAGAGGTTTTTTCAATTAGAGGTTCATACCTCTTTTACTAGGATTTTTGTCGCTTAGGTAAAAGGTCTAACAAATTTGCTCCCAGAAATTCCCATCTGTAAGCAATTCCTCTAAAAATAGCTGATGACCGGGAGTGGAGTCGTAGGTACTTTTCCGAAAAGTTTTCCAAGACTTTTGTCTTCAACAATAGCTGATGACTGGAGAGTATTCGTAGATACTTTCTCCAGAAATGTTGGAGCCGCTTATAAAAAGCTTTGGGTGCTTCTCCCCAAATAGCGCCATAAAGGGGTGCCCTGTGATAGCTATTCTACCACAGCCCAACTCCACAGAATAAAAAAGTACTATCAAAAAAGCACAAACTGGTGCATAAAAATTTACGAAAACGACAGAACACGATGTCCATTACTTAGCAGTTTCATGTGCGCATAATTTTAAAGTACCGTTTCTTACGTTTACCTATTTTTCTCTCGAGAAGACATAAATCTAGAGTAAAATTGCGTTCCTGACGCTAATTGCATATTTTATTGAACATACAGCTCCCATTAAGCGTCCTTTTTTATGGGTCATCAAAGGAAGAGAACTGACTCAATATATATGAGCGGTGTTACCTGGCGTTAGATTTGCCGTCATTGCTTGTCTTCTGATGTATTCAATACACTGGTCCTTGTTGAGACCCAACAGTCGCATGTAGTGTGTTATCAGGCTACAAATATTAGTTTTTTTTTGTTTTTTATATATAAAAATATATCACTTTGGTTATTTATAGATTTTTATAGAAATATAATAAATCTACTTGCCCCAGTTGCTTGTAGGAAATTTCATCGGTTTTTTCGTTTTCCGGAGTTCTGGAAAAATGACAAATTAAACTTTATTAAAAATAACCGTAAACACTTTACTTGATGAATTACTTGTAAATAACAATTATTACCCATTTTGAGATGCTCTTTCGTGCTGGAGAGCGTAGAAATAAGCTGCATTCCAAAATTTCGGAGAATGCCAGATGGGAAGATCTTTCAGAAAGCTGTGAAGAAATTGTTTCTGCGGCGGACCTTTCGACGGGTCACCTTCGTTTTTTTAATGAAATTTAAATTTATATTTACATTTAAATACCAAATAATATAACTCCGAAAGAAAGGTTTGTAATCGGATCCATTCATGAAAACATTGTCCTCATTTGGCTTTCCCCTTTTTGTTTGTATCGTAGTATCGTGTGTCTGTGTAGATGTAGATGTGTGTGTGTGTGTGTGTGTGTCTAAATATGTCTATGTGTATGTGTTTATACAGTGCACTCCACTCATTACAAAGTCGGTTATATATATATATATATATATATATATATATATATATATATATATATATATATATATATATATATATATATATATATATATATATATATATATATATATATATATATATATATATATATATATATATATATATATATAGCCATAGAGTAAGAAAAACTATATGCTATAGTACTCTATGATATAGCAAAGTTTCTTCTTGTATGTGGAATTCGCTATTAGCCTTACTCTACTTAACTCTCTTATAGACAAAACTCGCTATAACTGAGTTCGTTATAAGAGGAGTTCACAATGTAGGCATGCGTGTCAGGCTTGTGTAATTCACCTACACCCCTTTCCAAAGAATCATGGACTTCTATATAATAGCAGTAGATAGGAGTCCATGCAAAGAATGCACTTACTTTCGCAATAGAAGACGAAGCACGAGTGCATGAGAGATTTCGCCGGTCCGTAATCTTCCGACTCGTTACACTCGAATAGAACTATGGTGAAAAACTGAATCAGAGCGTAGAACGTCTCGTCGGCTATCTTTGTGGTTTCGCTCTCTTTCTGTTAAGTAACGAATGATTTTTTTTAAATGTCATTTTACTTTTTTTAAGAATCTTCAATGCTAGTTGTTTAAATGGACAAACGGCGCAGCAGCGAGTCTGTTGAAATGCTATGTTGAAATGCTATGTTGAAATGCTAATATGCGCTATATAAATTAACATTGAATTTAATTGAAACTAGCTCTCACCGACTAAGCCACACCGCATTCCCAAAAAGATAGATGATAGTCCCGTTCATGCCGTTAGGAACTACGCAGCAAGAATTATGGCAAATTCAGCTTGATAGCAGGTGGTGAAGTATCGAATAAGTCATATTTTTTGGAGATGGGGTTTAGCTAGTCGGTATAAGGCGCAGGCGTGAGGCAAAGCAGTGTTGACCGGTGACCGACAGTCCGGGTTCGAATCGTTCTCGGCTATAGCGAAGTTTCAGCAAGTCAAGAACATAAATTCAAGATTATCTTAATGTTATTCCGTGGTTGATAGTGAGAAATCCAAATATGAACATAGATATATTGATATACGTATGCTAACATTGGTTGCATTATCTAAACCGTTTTAGTTATTAGAGTGCGACACAATGAATTGAATTGATCTTCCTGGTAAAGATGCATTACTTACAAAAATATAACAATAATTATCTATATTAAAAATTTAATAAATTAACCCTGCTCCAAATGTTCTCTGCAAACCACAGGCGGCCAAAACCATTCTAGAGAAATTTAAAAAAAATATTTATTCGTTATATTGAGTGAAATAATCTTCATTAAAATATTAGTTTTCAATGTTTACCTGGCTGAGCTCACAAAATTTTGATTTGTATTTCGGTGTTATTTCCGCGCTGAAAATGTTGAAATTTTCAAATAAAATAAAATAAAATAAAATAAAACAAAATTTTTATATTTTTATAGCGCCTATATTCTTTGTCTTTTACATGCGTCACAGAGAACAAAACTTTTCGCTGGCTTCTGCAATAGGAGGCTAGCTGGCTGACTCCTAATTCTTAGTAATATCATAGACTTGAATTCAACATCACACAAACGTTTAACTAAACTATCCTATCACCAATTATATCCAGAGACGTCATTTTTGGAGGAGCAGGGGAGATGATTAGCCCCCAAAAATTTTCACATTTTTTTTTGTGGAAAAATGTACCTCCGACTACCCTTCACCCCCCTCCCCGGTCATTAGATATTTTTGGAGGCAAAAGTGAAGCAATTAGTAGAAAAATATTTGTAATGTTTGGATGTTTAAAAACGTTTGCCCTCCCAGGAATTGCTGAAATGACGCTCCTGATTATAGTCATTTGAATAATCTAAGAATCGGAAAACTAAATATACATTGAACTGTGAGAAATGCTTGAATATATAAATATTCTTTTTAACCTCGATTCGAAAACTTTCGT
This sequence comes from Erpobdella octoculata, assembly GCA_963978895.1. Classification (NCBI taxonomy): domain Eukaryota; kingdom Metazoa; phylum Annelida; class Clitellata; order Hirudinida; family Erpobdellidae; genus Erpobdella; species Erpobdella octoculata. The sequence goes on from OZ022246.1 coordinate 2,752,016, forward strand.
AACAAAATTTTTCATAAATTCTGAGCATTCTCTCGCCACAGGATCGCTGTTGGCCTCTTGTCCAGTAATTCCTGACGAATTGTTCTCCCCTTCTGGATCAAAGTCGTTTTCTACTTCGTTGACGTCGTCGCATCCTTCCGTTCCTTCAGAGTCGCCATCGTCATGAGATTTCTTTCCAGTCGGACCCCCAGCCGGGGGGACCTGGTTTTTCGAAGGGTCTTCAGAATACAGAGCGGACACCATCTGATAAACTTCTGCGACGACGGTGCTCGGTAGGTCGGAGTCGGCAGCACTTGGTTCGTAATCCTCCATGAAAGGATTTGTGTTTCGTCTTTTCAACGGGGGTTTCGGCTTGTTCGGTTCATGACGCTCTTCTGAATCTTGTGTCTCGAAGGAATTCTTCACAGAGCCATTTGAGCCGGCAGATTTCTGTCTGTTCATAGGAGGAGCCGGCGGTTTCGGTGGTCGAGGTTTGTTCGAAGTTGTAGAATTCGAGGCTGGTTCCGTTGTACGATCTTTCTCCGACGAGACATTCTCTGAGTTGTTTTGAGGTGATTTTTGCTGGTCTGATTGTTGCTGTTCATTGCCCAGTGCTGCTTCTTCTTCTTCGTTGGTTCCGACGATGTTTACAACTTGATCAAACGTAGACGATATGCCGTCGAAAAGTCCTTTCCTGACGGATCCAAATATTTTCGAAGAACCTTCGGTGAAGCTGGAGCGAATGTTTCTCGTCGTTTCCTGTATGGCTTCCCTAGAAGTCTGGCGACCGAACGGCAAAGCCATCTGATGATGATATCTACTCAAATATCAGTTATTTTAAAACGCTGGCGATGTGTATATATATATATGTGAGCAATTAAACAACGTTAGAAGAAAAAAAACATTTAAACAACGTAAGAACATTAGTTTATTCTCAATTCTCTTTCAAATTCAGGTTGCGCCTGATGCATCTGAATGTTCAAATTACATATTCAAGCAGCCGGCGATGCTGCGTGTGAGACAATTTCCTAGCGGGACATCTGCTGCAAGCAATCCTGCATTTTTTTTGGTTTCAAACGATAAAAAAAGAGAGCAAATTCGGTTATTTTTAACTGTCAAATATTCTTGAATTATTAATTTTTTTCCATCAATCCGTCTGACATTCAACCTTCACAGCCTCGACCGTTTTCTGCGTTATATATAAAGTAGTACGGAGGCAAACAAACAAACAACAAATCCGGATCAATACGCTGAGAATCGATCGCCTGCAGAGGAAGGAGGCTGGTGCGAGACATTGCCGAGTTCCACTAAAAGGAAGAAGAAGTGGCGATTGAGGGGGGCTGGGGGCCCTCAAGATTTTTTCCACCAAATAGAAAAAATATCTTAATTAGCTCATTTGTTTAGATTAGTTGATAAACGTAGTATTTTTTAATCGTTTAGATACCCTATGTTACATTCATAATTTAAACGTTTTTTTACCAATGCTTTTATTAACTCGTCGTCTCTGTTTCTCTGTCTGTCTGTTTCTCTGTCTGTTTCAAATCTTGCAATCAATTTTTGAGTCACTTCCTGATTATAGATTTTTTTCAAATTTTGCATACATGCTCAAAATGGAAGACAATGCAATATTCAATTATTAGTTTTACAATAAGTCAATTAATTTAGTTAATTTTAATTAATTTCGATATTTCGATATAATTAAGATATTTCGACTTTAATATAAAATAAAAGAGTAATATAAGAAAAAATTGATTGCAAAATTTGTGTTTTAATTACATATAAGAGCATTGGTTTTAAAAATTCGTTTTTAATTTACTTGTTTTGTCTGCGTTCCATATTAAATAAAAGTTAAATTTTTGCATACTTTTTTTTTTAAATTAATATGATGTTTTACGTGAAAATACAACATACTAGTGTATATTGGCATGGTCATTTAAGTTTGAAGATTCTCTAGGTTGAATTTAAAAAATCTGCACCCCTCCCCCAAGATTTCGCTGAATCGCCGCCTCTGAAAGGAAGGAGCCATTATATATACCGGTCTAAAAATACCTAGCATCAATTGGATAAATTAGATTTCCCGTAGTATTAGATTAACTTAGCTGTCAATTAAAGCAGAGATGATATTAGAAATAAAAATAATGTCGTTCGGGGTTATTAACTAAGACGATGACGAATCCGTAGGTAATATAATAATAATAATAATTATTATTATTTATTTATATAAACAGATATTTATTTTTACGCGCATAATTGTTTAATTCAAATAATTGAAAAAATATTTTCCACATGTCATGGGGCAGTTTTCAGACTTTTGTGCCGCGTGTCTTATTTAGCTATAGGTAAAGTGGGTATATTACCGCCACTCTAAAGTTTTGTTAAATTTTAAGAAAACGCGCTGAAGTTTAAGATTAAACAGAACATCACTGGGCTCATTAACCTTTCGTACATAACATATACCTACTTTGTTTAAAAAAATTTAAATTATAGTCTTTTGAGATGATGTCATTAAAGTGTAAGCTTCTAGTGTAGGGTATTTTCGTCACTAGGTGGCTATACTGTTAGCCACCTCTATCTAGTAGTTTTGGGCCGGGAGACTTTTGAGTTGTGCAACAAATAAACTATAACTTTAATTAAAAGATACATTCTAATAAATTATTCATATATGTTTGAAATAATTGTAAGAGTTTATGGTTCTTTGGTATGGACGTACTTTCTGTTTTTGTTTACATACCGTGACATACACCATACGACATACGTGTTGCGCTTCTTATCTATTAAAAGTCTATTTAGTTCTAGATCAATCGCAATGTCTACAAGAGCTTTGAAGTTGCTGCAATTAGAGAAGGAGAAAAATGTCTCCGAAGATACTGAGATGTATAAGTCTGGTGATGATGACGAGGAAGAACCTGAGACGAAAACTAAAAGTCAAAACATATTTTCAGTGGTAATTTTGCCCTTTTTTATTTTTCTGCTAGTGAGTTAGTGTTAACAGACTTTTGTTAACAAACAGTTGAAATCTAACTGTTAAGTGTTAGTTAATAAACTTCATTTTTATTATTATTTTCTCAAGATAGTTTTTTTGTACTTTATTAATTAGCTGAGGGAAGATTCAGAAGACGAGGTCTGTCAGGATAATAATGACCAAGAAAAGTCAGTGGACCACACTCAACGACAGCGAAAGAAAAAGAAGAAAAACAAACAAAAAGCTGCAAAATTAAATGTTAATTTAATGTATTAAATTTTAATAGCTATCTCTATTATATGATTAGTTATAGCTATTTGTTAGTTAAATTATGTTATTTAATATTGTTTTTTCTACTGTTTAAATAATCGAGTCAATTTTCAAAGTATGTTTTAGACTTGACTTGGAATGGATTTAATAACACGAAAATTAAAAATTATCTGAATTTGTTTTATTTGAATTTAAGACAAACGAAGATATCGATTCGATTTTGAAAGAAATACAAACGAATGTTCCCAAAGTTGTAGAAGTTTCGATCGTTCCTTCAAGTGTGAACAAGAATGTTTTGAATGTTGAGCACAAGTAAGTAGTTTTTCACTTTATTGTAATTTTTTTAAATTATTAAAATATTTTTTCTATTTTAAAGTATATTTTTTTTTTAGATTTTTAAATCCCAGTAATGAATTAAAAAGGATTTTCGGATCTAATGTTGTCGGGTAAGAGTTAGTTAACATAATTCTCATAATCATCATCATCATCTCTGAACTAAACGTCATTATCTTCACCTCTAAACTAAATATCATCATCATCATAATAATCATCACCTCTTAACTAAACAACATCATCACTTCTAAACTAATCATAATCATTATTTCTAAACTAATCATCATCATCATAATAATCATTATTTCTAAACTAATCATCATCATCATAATCATCAATTCTAAACATCATCATCATTATTTTTTTATTTTTCTTTTATGCTAAGCTGTGTGTTAGGCTTGTATTCACGTCTAGCACAAAATCTTGACTTTTCACTCACATGGGTTTTGAATTAAAATTTATCAGCTGATCCTCCTATAAATCTTTTCTTGCCGGTCAGGCTTTATCATCTAAGACATATTTTGTGTTTTTATAAAAAAAAATGTAGCCGTTAGTTTTTGGGTTTTTGAGGATTGAACTGAGACTCGATTAGAAATGATTTTCTTGTTTTAAAATTATTTTGTGGAATTACTTGCACGTTTTCGTCGACGATTCACAGCCGGAACAAACCCAGAAACAAGAAGACCTTCCGTCTCATCGATCCGAAGCCAAACTGGTCGGGACTGAACAAATCCGGTGCGTCCGTGCGCGCCGTTCCTTCTCTTTTTTTCCCGTTCGTTTATGAACTTGCAATGAACGATGTGATTTTTATATCATTACAGGTCTTACTATGAATCTAGTTGACAATCGAGACGGGAAGATGAGCTTCGCATTTGAGCACGGTCGCTCGTACCGGGAGGTTCAGTACCTCTTTCTCGATGCAGTAGAATCAGCCGATCCTTCTAACATCATTGTGAGCCATCGTGATTTATTTATCTTTTGAAGATTATGGAGTTGTTTTTGTTTTATTTGTTTTCTATATTATTTGTAGAACATAGTTAGAAAATTCCCGTTTCACATCGATAGTTTGCTTCAAGTCTGCGAAATCTGCTGCTTAAACGAGGATTGGGAAACTGCCACAGAAATGATTGGTCAGTTAGTGATATCTTGTTTATGTTGAGAAATTGTGTGTTTATGTTGAGAAATTGTGTGTTTATGTTGAGAAAGTGTGTGTTTATGTTGAGAAATTGTGTGTTTATGTTGAGAAATTGTGTGTTTATGTTGAGAAATTGTTTGTTGATGTTAGTGAATTGTTTGTATTTGTTGGTGAATTATTTGAAGAATTTTTATTTCCGTTTACTATTCAGAGAGGGCACTGTTTGTCTTTGAGTTGAACTTCCATCCGATGTTCAGCTTGACTCAGGGAACTTGTAGGCTGGATTACAAGAGAAAAGAAAACAGGTTGGAAAATATTCTCCATTTGATATTCTTAGATTACCGTAGATGCTCGTATAGAAGTGCAATTGATCGTTATCGAGGCGGATCTATGCAATATTGATTTGAAATTTTTTTTCTTTTTCAAATGTGTGATCTATCAATTTGTATATTTGATGTGAGATAAGAGAAGAATATTGCAGCTTTTTTGGATTGAAATTCAAATCATTTTTTCTAAATTTTTAAATATGTTTTATGTTTAAAATAATTTTTTTATTATTATTTTTTTATTTTTCAGGTCGTTCTATCTGGCCTTGTTTCAGCATCTCATATTTCTCGGCAAGAAAAGCTGTTACCGAACTTCTCTCGAATTTTGTAAACTCATATTAAGGTATTATATTCTTTTCTCATCCACAATTTCAATAAACCGATCTTACTTATTTGCTGATCGCCGCTTATCTCGACGTCAGCTTCGACCCGGACTCTGACCCTCTCGGCATTCTCTTGATGATCGATTTGTACGCCCTCAAGTCCGAACAGTACGCATTTCTCGTGGATCTCTACAAGGAATGGAACGGCCACAAGAATTTATTCCAGCTTCCAAATTTTGCGTTTTCTTACGCGCTGTCGCTCTACCATCTTGGCAATCGAACGAACAACGAGGAGCTTGTCAAAGAAGCGAATGAAAATGTAACGAATTTATCATATTTTTTTTTTCAATAAAAAATTTTAAGTTAATAATAATACTATTTGTAATGTGCCACATGTCACTTGCTTGTATAGAATATACATGAAATTAATTCGCAGGCATCTTAATCGTTCAATATTATCGTTTGTTATCAAGCTCAAAGAGGCTCTCTTGATGTATCCGAGCTTTTTGATGCCTATGCTAGACAAGTGTGGAGTTGTGCCAGATGATGTCGTTTTGAAACACGAGTGTTTCGGTAGAAAGACAGCTGAGTTGAGTATTTCATAGTTTTTATCTTGGTTTAATTATTGTCATTAGGATTAAATAATTGCTAGTGAATCTATTAGTTGTATTGTATCTGAAGTGCGGCCAGGTTTAGCGTGTTTTGTTTTAAAAGAATCGGTTTTACGCAAACAGTCCAGATTCGCTGAAGCTCTTGGTCGAATTATACATCCAGAGGACGTTTTCATGCTGGAAAGATCCCGGGATCATTGCTTGGGTGGAGGCCAACGTGAAGACCTTGATTGACGGTTTCGAAGGGGTCAGATTACTGGCCGATCAATTTGCAGAATGGTAATTTTGTCTTTTTTTATGCAGTTTAGCTAATATATATATATATATATATATATATATATATATATATATATATATATATATATATATATATATATGTATGTATGTATATATATATGTATGTTTGTCATCTAAAACGAGCAGCAGAGCCACGAGGTACCGAGGAACACCGAGAAATATTTATCGACATCTCATTCTTTCCAACTTAAAAGAACTCTCTTATTCACTTCCAATCGTTAGTAATTATTACTAATTATTAGTAATGAATTAATTAAGTATTCAATTGATTGTTATTAATTAATTAATTAATAATCAGATATTCAATTAGTCATTCAATTAAATATTGATTAATTAGATGCTTATTTAATTATTCAATTGATTAGCTAATTGATTAGATATTCCATTACTTATTTAATTGATTAGATAATCAATTATTTAAATATTCATTTATTTAATTGATTGGATAATTTATTAATTATTATTTATTGATTAATTTTTTTCTCGAATTTATGTTATTTTATGCTGTTTTTCCAAACATTTCACAAACGATTACTCTCAGAGCATGTCCTCGGAATCAATATCTCGATTCGATCCGCTGCCTCCTTTGAACTCCCTGCCGTCTTACGAGCAAGAACACAGGTGAGCCGTCGATTGGTTGCCGTACCAGTCCGTTTGAAGTTTTTTTTTAAATTAAACTTTCATTTCATAGAACCTCCAGCAGAAGACAGGCACAACCGCGCTCGCTGTCGTCCGTGTTCTTTCAATCTCTCTTTCCGTCTTTTGATCCGAATGTAGGCTACTTTTGCAGACGCATATTTTGTACGAACAGATTAAATCAGAATGACCAACTTTAATGGATTTAATTATTTTATCACAAACCAGAATGACCAACTTTAATGGATTTAATTATTTTATCACAGAGAGCTGCAAGCGAAGAAGAGGGTGCAGGCAATGCCGGAGGGGGTGTCAACCTCACCAGGGGTGTTGGAGCATTGATGGAAGGACTCCAGGAACTCCTCCACACCATTCGTTTCATTCCACCTCCCGTTGAGAATGCCACCGGTGAAAACGACGGAGACGTTCCTGACACACAGGATTGGGATGATGAAGATGACGAGGAATAAAAACTTAGTTGTAGTAAATCAATAAAATAACTTTGATTATTATTATTATTGTTATTATTAATAAAGTTTTGTGATTTCTATTCACGGATTAAAAAATCAGACTCTTCATTTAGTGTTTTTCGTTTTTGCCTCGGTTTTATAAGCTAATTTGTTTAAAGAGCAAATGCTTTGTAAGATATTTTCAGCGGAGACCGGTTTTGTGTAAAACCTTTTAGAAAGTAAAGCGTTGGTGGTACTGTGGTGCCGTTTAATGGCAGAAAACTCCAGAGTAGAGTAATAAACATACTGTGCAATAACGTATCTAAATAAGCTTTTGATGATAATTTCTGCTGTGTACAAAAATGCTTTTCAATATGCAAAGATTTTCCCGGTCATGTTATCTGCGTCTTTTTCTGCTTCTCGAAGTTTTATTCTGCATGGATTGTGCGGGAAATGTCTTGATGGAAGCATGCAATATAATTGTGGACATTCGTGTGGCGAACAATCCATAATTTTTTAAAACTTAAAACGTGGGGCGCCTTCTACTCAAATTAACCATCTGCAAATTTGCAAGCAGGACAGAACGCTTTTTTGAATATCAATATAAAGGTGCTCCACGTTTTAAGTTTTGAACAAGTAAAGATAAAAAATAAATTATGAGATGTATAAATGTTTGCCTCTTTATCTGAGTCAACAAATTATTATTGAATCTAAAACAACCGTTAATTATTTTGGACCTCTGGCGACTTATAAATACGAATCCGTACTGTTTAATTATTTTGGACCTCTGGCGACTTATACATAAACAAATTGATTAATTTGATTTGATTAATTTAATTGATTTAGAGCCTAATTCATGTCGGAAACATTCAATTCATGTATAGTCATCCAGAATAAAAATTTCCTAAAAGTTTTAGAGCTTAAGGTGGTCGAAAAGTGAGTGAATTTTTGTTTCTAAAATTTGATTACCACAAACAAACAAACAAACAAACAAACAAACAAACAAACAAACAAACAAACAAACAAACAAACAAACAAACAAACAAACAAACAAACAAACAAACAAACAAACAAACAAACAAACAAACAAACAAACAAACAAACAAACAAACAAACAAGCAAGCAAGCAAACAAACAAACTAGAGGTGTGCGCCGACGTCAAGCACCGGTCTGTTTCGATCGGCAGCGGCGGCGCGCTGACCAACTTTATCCGGCGGCTGCGCCTGTTTTTTGACGGCGGTGTCGGCGGCGTTAATGATAATTTTTTTATTAAATAATAAAAACAGACAGACAGACAGACAGACAGACAGACAGACAGACAGACAGAAAGACAGACGACAGACAGACAGACGACAGACAGACAGACAAACAAACAAACAAACAAACAAACAAACAGAGAAACGAGTGAAGTTAAATAAAACCATTTACAAATTATAGCTTGTTCGTCACACGAATGTCCACAATTATTGCATGCCTTCATCAAGACATTTTTCGCACAGTCCAGAAAAAATTATTTTCTGCTTTTTAGTTCACAAAAATGTGGTGTTAAAAAAAACTTTTTTTAATATCTTATTTTCTTCTTTTTAGCGCATTAGAAAAACGTGGTATTTAAATTTCTCTCTCTCTCTCTCTCTCTCTCTCTCTCTCTCTCTCTCTCTCTCTCTCTCTCTCTCTCTCTCTCTCTCTCTCTCTCTCTCTCTCTCTCTCTCTCTCTCTCTCTCTCTCTCTCTCTCTCTCTATATATATATATATATATATATATATATACATATATATATATATGATGTTTTATTCATGAAACAAAACCTATAATGTCATTTTGACATATCAAAGTTTAATTTTATAAAAATGTTCTATCAGTCTTTTTCGTTGAGAAAATCTTGCACAGATTTTGTAGCATACAATTTTAAAAACGTTCTTCTTGAACCTTCCTTCATAAAAGAAAAACTTACTTTTAAACTTAAAGATAATGTAGAATTACCATCAATTATTTTCGATGCAATTATATTAAGAAGCCAGCAACTAGGACTTTCACTATCTAATGAATATTTAATGACATGTTTAACTAGACTAGACAAAATTTCTTATAATAGCCTCAATATTGAACGATTTGATGTTGATTTATTTTACAAGCCGTTCAAAAAAATTCTTCAGAGAAAAAGTTTAAGCAAAATTTCGATCACGGGCCTTACCCATAAGCATGCAGTAAAGGTGTACAAAACAATATGGAAACACCATATGCTATCTGTCAATCTTGAAGAATTGGACATCCAGTTGAACTGTATTGATCTGGCAGAACATCAAGGGAACAGTAACAATAATTGTCTTTGGCATTGTCCAAATTTAAATCAGATGTTTTTTATGTGTGGAAATGATGCCCACCATGCAAACATGGATATAATTGATTTGCTTAAAATTGATTTTTCATGTGAAAAAATGAAATCTTTACAAGTGACTTATTGTAGTTTTAAATGCATGAGTAATTTAAGATCTTTTGAAAACTTAGAAAAACTAGCTTTGACTCATATGTGCGATATTTATTTAGATGATTTGATAGACCAATTATCAGTTCTTACAAAGTTGGTATGGCTTGACATTAGGAACACGAAATATTTAAATTTTCATTGTTACAGGGATTTAAACAAGCTATACTCATTAATAGATTTGTTGCCTTGTTTGTTATATTTGGATTTAAGTTATAGTTGTGATAGAAACTGCAAACCTATTTCCTGGTCCCACACGAGACAGTTTAAGTATTTGGGTTTAAATTGTTATGACCAAAATCATGTTGATGATTCAGTCGTGAATTCAAATTTAAAAGATGACGATGGTTTTATTTACGGTAATAACATTCTAATGTCATTGAAACACACTTATAATTTTCCGTATTGGAATACGACAGCTCTGGGAGGTTTTACAATAATGGCTTCACTACGGAATAATAGAAAATATCATTGTTTTTAAAAAAAAAACTTTTCAGACATTTTTGAAAGATTTTATAGTTTATTAGACCATACTGAAAGCTTTTTTGGACTGGTTTATCAGTTTATTGTTTTGATTAACCACTTCGGTCCAATCGGAATGCCAAAAGCTGAAATTGGAAAGTTTGTAAAAATAATTATGAAAAAATTACTACCCAGATGCTTAAAATCTAAGTTTGTTTCTTATAATAAAGCTATACCATACATACCAGATATTGTTTGGGAAGAAGTATTTAAAGACGACGAATGGTTTGCTACGACTCTTTCTCAAGCTGAAGTGTCATCAACTGCACTCAGATATTTGATAATGGCATACGAGAAATATTATCAAATCAAAAACAGTTCTGTTCCATACGTAGTAGATATTATGAGAATTGCCATAAATTATGTTAATAATCGTAAAAGCCGAGTGATTACTGACTTCATTGAAACAGCAAAAAGCAGACACAAAGAGTGCCGAGAAGCAGAAGCGCGATGGCAACTGGAGCGGAAAAAACTTGAACGCTCACTACTTAGTAATTACGATTCAAATGTTGATTATAATGACAAGGTTCATTATCTTGACTATTCTGATGACGACAAAAAAAGGCAATGACATCAAAGATGACAATGACATCTAAGACGACAATGACATCGAAGATGACAATAACTTCAAAGATGACAATGACTTCAGAGATGACAATGACATCGGAGGTGAAGATGCTGCTGCTGATGGTGATGATGATGATTTTTATGGCTACGACGATGAAAATTAAGAAAATTACATATTTTATTCAGCGTAGTATTTTTTTTTTTTGGTTAGACTTAAATCACATTAGAAGAATAAACAAAATAACTTTATTTCCAAACGTTTTTTTCTTTATAATAAATACATTTTTAAAAGCTAGCTATAGTTAAGAAATTACATACATACATAGATACATACAGACTATAGTGCTCTATGTGAGCCAAGTCACAAAACAACAATAATTACATATGTTGATAAATAAACAATAATTCCTTAATTTTTAAGAGTTATAAATAATAATAATAAGAGATTGAAACAGCTTGTAAATATTAGTAAGTTAAGAAGTGAATGAATGTCGAACTTTTTGTTTTTGATTAAATAAATGATACAAAAGCAAATTTATTTATTAACTTACCAAATTTGAAATTACAGAGACCGTAAATTTAATTCAAAACACAAAATTATTTTTCATACCAACCTTTACTTAATCATATATTTTCGAGCTTATTTGATTCAATTGATTTTTACAAACTTTATATTAGGTTACAATCTCTGTTTGTGTGTGTGTGTGTGGCTTTCTCTGTACGCAAATCTTGCAAGTAAAATTTAACCAGCTTTTTGATTAGCTAGGATGCATAGCTGTGATTAGCATAGCTTTATATTGGATGACAATACATGATTCAATTTTAAAAAATAATAAAAAAAACTTAATTTGAACATCTTTCGTATTTCTAAATCGAGTGTATTTGAAATAAAAGTTTGTGTTGAAAAACTCGTTTTTTCCTTTACTTGTCTCACTTAATAATGAAAGCAAATACTTTTTTAAAATGTGTTGACACGTGTTAAAGTTATATCTAAATCAATTCAATCACTAAAAGCAAAGTTCCTAGGGCGCCCTTATAAAATTCTTGTTGTTTTCCCACGTGTCCATGTAGATTGGTGGCTCAGACCCCGTCGGCACCACAAGTGCCCGTGGGAATACCCTGCCCAAATAATGCCCCTGGCTAGAAGACTGAACATATTAAAGCTACTGGATGGTTAACTCACTCTGACATATTTTGTATAATTTAATAGTATATAAGCTACGAGTAGATTAGGTTATTTTTAAATTTTTTATATTAACTTCACCTTTTTGTCTGATTGATTGATTGAACACAACCCCATTTCCCGTTAAGCAATCGATCTAAAACTTGGTCCGTAGACTCGTTAGGACAAAAAATCAATTTTGAAATATTCACGCTAAAAAAAAAAGATTTAAAAAAAAGAAGTTTTTTATGGTCACTTTTTACTGGGCGAATATTAGTTTTATAGTAACCATATTTCAGTAAAAATATTTTGTTAGTTTGATTATGAAGCATAAACTACATTAATCAAACAAAAACAAATAAAATGTTTCATGTGAGACGTCGAACATCCAGTTACCAAAAATTAAAAAAAATAATGATCAATATAAACACAAAGTATTTTTATCCAAATGCTTTTATGTTATAGCAAGTAGATTAAAAACGAATTTTTAAAACCAATGCTCTTATATGTAATTAAAACACAAATTTTGCAATCAATTTTTTCTTATATTACTCTTTTATTTTATGTTAAAGTCGAAATATCTTAATTATATCGAAATATCGAAATTAATTAAAATTAACTAAATTAATTGACTTATTGTAAAACTAATAATTGAATATTGCATTGTCTTCTATTTTGAGCATGTATGCAAAATTTGAAAAAATCTATCATCAGGAAGTGACTCAAAAATTGATTGCAAGATTTGAAACAGACAGAGAAACAAACAGACAGACAGAGAAACAGAGACGACGAGTTAATAAAAGCATTGGTAATAATAATAAAAATATCATCAAAAAGCATCGAATTTAAATATCTCAACTATTTTCATGAAAATTTCGTACACGCTTGAGAATCGCGGTCAGTGAGTGTGGTTCGTGTTAACTTGGTAAAATAGTCTGCCAGTCGGTTAGCGTTTTGTGGTCAAGAAAACCCTCAAGAAAACCCTCAAGAAAACCCTCAAGAAAACCCTCAAGAAAACCCTCAAGAAACCCCTCGATAAAATCCTCAAGAAAATTAACTAAATTAATTGACTTATTGTAAAACTAATAATTGACTATTGCATTGTCTTCTATCTTGAGCATGTATGCAAAATTTGAAAAAAATCTATCATCAGGAAGTGACTCAAAAATTGATTGCAAGATTTGAAACAGACAGAGAAACAGAGCCGACGAGTTAATAAAAGCATTGGTAAAAATCTCAAATTTTAATATAATTGTTTTTAAATTTTAATGTTTTTTTTGCAAAAAATAATAATTAAATATTGTGCTGTTATTAAGCAAGAGCATTTATACAAAATTTATTATTATTATTATTATTATTATTATTATTATTATTATTATTATTATTATTATTATTATTATTATTATTATTATTATTATTATTATTATTATTATTATTATTATTATTATTATTATTATTATTATTATTATTATTATTATTATTATTATTATTATTATTATTATTATTATTATTATTATTATTATTATTATTATTATTATTATTATTATTATTATTATTATTATTATTATTATTATTATTATTATTATTATTATTATTATTATTATTATTATTATTATTATTATTATTATTATTATTATTATTATTATTATTATTATTATTATTATTATTATTATTATTATTATTATTATTATTATATTAAATTTAAAGAGAATCTAAAATTAAGAAGTGACCCAAAAATTAATTAAAAAATATAGAAATAGAGATTAGAAGCTAATTGAAGCATTTATAAAAAATATGCAACATTGTATGAAAAAACCATCTTTGGTCCATTTTTTTAAAGGAAGAAAAATAATAGCTATTATTTTGTACTCTTTTTAGATGTGAGAATGTGAAGAATCTGTCAAACATCAAAGGTAAAGTAGTCGGCAGCCATGCTCCTTACTATTTTCATTCATAATTTCATCATAATTAAAGGGCTATTATCTTCTAATTGGAAACAGCAATTTCATTTGTTATGCGCAATAGAAAATAGTTAGGTTAGTAACGTTAGTTATCGTGCATAGCGTAGGACAAGCTTCATCTCTAATATAAAAGACTGCTGAGCAATAATAATTATAATAATTATTTCATGCAGACACAGAAGGATGTTGTAAAGTATTTTGAGACACGTGCGAGTAAATATTTTCATGAATTAAAAATTATTCTAAGACCTACATACTGAAGAGAGGTTAGGCTGTTTTGTTGCAATATATATATATATATATATATATATATATATATATATATATATATATATATATATACAAACAAACATATATACATATTTTCATTCACAATTGCATGAAGTCAGTTTACAACAATTTCTATCGAGAAGATGAACGCGGTATTAGGTATGATGATGATATTCTTCTTCTTTTTTGTTTATTTATTATTAATAAAAAAAATATAATTAAATTCATAGCATTTTCGTTTGGACTTATTCTATTTAATTCTGGTTATGGAGGAGCTAATAATACGAGTTTCGACACCAAAGAGGGCTCT
>OZ022246.1:2771611-2776611 GCA_963978895.1 Erpobdella octoculata
TTTAGTTGGTTGCTCTATTCAAATTTCTACAAATTGTTTATAAATTATGGAAAATTAATTTTGGATACGTAACAAATTAAGTCCGATAAAATATTTAATTATTTATTTTTTGCTGGCCGAGTGTCCTACAAAGTGTTAAATATATTGTATTTACAGGCAGTACCACATTTACTTAGAAGGTGAATTCGTTTTATACCAGAATACAAAGTACCCGATGAAGGTTAGTTCTCAAAAATAAAAATCTTCATGCTATTATGTTTTAACCTTAATATTTTAAAATGTTGACATTGCTCATAACACCACTACCACAACAACAACAACAACCACCCACCCACCCCTCTAGATCCACGTTCGAACCGAGAAATGTACCCCTACTGCCACCTGCAATTGCGCGATGGCAGTTGTGGTCATGGATGACGTCATCGTTGTCGACCGCTGCAACCGTCGCCTCCACAACGTTGCTTTCGGCAAGAGCTTCCCCGAAGGGTGGAATACTCTGCATAAGCATGCCCTCGAACAGGGGGCCTCGTTTGTCAAGGGACTGAGAATTTTCGAGCACGACGATGGAAGAAAATACACGGTTGGTTTTTTTTTATTTGTGTGTATGTATGTATGTGTGTGTGTGTTGTAGTTTGTTTGTTTGCATGCGGATATTGACAGTGGTTCTTGTTGCTGGTTATGTTGCCGATAGTTGTTGGTGTTGACGTTGTTTTGTTGCTTGTGTTGATGTTGTTTTGTTGTTGGTTTTTTATGTTGTTATGTTGCTAGTTTTTGTTGATGTTGTTAGTTTTTGTTCCATGTAGCCTTTGTTGTTTGACTTCAAAGTATTTTCTTTTGAAACATAAATCGAGACGAATATTTGTAACTGCCTCGTTGGTTTTTTTATATGCCGCGTTTCTCTTCTCGACTGAAAATGTATTTGTTGTCGTCGGCATCAATCATCTGATGGTTACGTGAGGGAGGGTAGACGATGGGGGAGGGTGGACTTGTGAAGTGAAGTGAAGTGGGGGAGGAGGAGAAGAAAGGAAGGATCAAAGAGAGGATGGATGGGTTAATAAAAAATTTAGTTTATGTTTATGTTTATTGTTATTGTTTACGCGTGGCTGTGTAAATGTTTGAGTAACAAGCTAGATAAAGTGTTTGTATTTTGGAGATTATAATAAAATACCCATCTAATTATTTCTAATTGTTTTTTATTGCTAATAATTCAAAATAATTAACAACAACATGCCGAATTCATTGGTCTGTCGGAATTTTTTATATTCGTCAGCTGTTGATATTTATACGCCCTTAATTAATATAATAATAACTTGCTTATAATGAATGTCAATAAAAATATATTAAATACAAAACAATTGTAAACAAGAATGTCAACGTCAGTTCTTCTCAGCTAGTTAGTTGTTTACAACAGTTGCTTTCAAGCAGAGATTGTTTGATAAGTTATGTGAAAGATGTAATTATTCTTTGAAGTTTAATTTTATATTTCATAACTATACAACTAATCAAAGAAAAAATTAAACCATGAAATACACGTGGAACTTGTTGACGACCATTAATTTTGTTTCTAAGCGAAATCATAGCAGCGCTGTTTTTATTGATGACGAGAAGAACAACTTTTTCTATAAAACTGTTTTAATAAGCAACATAGCACTTTTGCTTGTATCAACAAAAAGCTATTTGTATCTGAAAAATTTGTAATTGAACGCATTTCGTGTTAAAACCAGATCTGTCAGATAATCTATCAGTTGATTTTGGTTTTCCCCTGTATTTTGCCAGCGACCGAGAAGCTGCATAACTTCAAACATATTTGCATATACTATATTTGCATATACTTACTACAGCTAATAATAGTGATGATGAAAAACAAGAGATGGTCGATTTTTTTCAGATCATCTAATTACAACAATTAAATCTGCATAAAAAAACTACAAAAACAAACATTTGTAGCTATTAAATTTGGTTGTTTACTTCAGGTTTCTTGTTACTCGCAAAATATGTTGTATACAATATATATACAATATACGACATTGCTGAGAGCGGTTAAGAAGAATGAAGTTTTTTTTTGAGAACCAATACAGCAACTAGAGAACGTTTTACGGTCCTGCTTCCCCAACATCCCCTACGGACGCCGCCTGCCTCCCCAACATCCCCTATGGACGCCGCCTGCCTCCCCAACATCCCCTACGGACGCCGCCTGCCTTCCCAACATCCCCTAAGGACGCTGGTAACGCCGGCTAGATTCGAACCACCGTCCTTAAGATTGACTGGCGAACGCTTTATCGCAATACAACCAGTACCTACAAGTTTTCTTCCTGGAGAAAAATTCAAACAAACAAATTAAACGAATGAGAAAATTATAAAATAGAAAAAATTCAAAATAATTTGAAGACAAATACATATGTTTAATTTTATAAATTGTTTTTATTTGTTTTTTAGAAGATTTTGCATTTTTTTCGTTTTTGCTATGTTTGAAGTTATTAAAATAAATCATTTGTTTTTGTGTGTAATATTTTATTTGTATCTTTCGATGATTTTTGTACTTTAGTAATTTCCCCAGCAGTTTCGTTTTAGTTAAATGTAGGTTGTTGAGATAGGTACATGTTTACATGAATTTTCATGTATTTCAAATAACTTATTTAACTTAAATTTTGAATTTGTTCATTTATTACTAAATATGAAAAACAATTTATTTATTTTTTTTTAGAATAAATGTAATGATTTATTTTATTTGTATATATCTCTTTTACTTTTCATCTTGATTTTTATTTGACTCGGCGCGATGCGAAAATACAAAAAAAAATTTTTTTCAGAATATTTCGAAAAAGAAAATAAATCTTATTGAAATTTTTAAAAGTTAACAAACCGCATTTTTCAGATGCAAGTAGAGCGCATAAGTGAAAAAAGAGAGCGGAGAAGTACAAGAACTTTAATTTTTTACTCCAACTCTTCAACTGCCATACATATCAGAGTACTGCATGGGTTGGGCGCCCGCGGGCCGGGCCGTAATTTTAAGGTCTTCAGACGGCCGGGACGAAATTTGTTGCTAAGTATATAGTGAATTCAGGCTTTTAAAAACGGACTGGGTCTGAATTAGACGGGTCTGGAATTTTTTTCTTATAAAAATAGACCGGGTCGGGCCAAGTTGTCGACGGGCTGGACCGCGAAAAATCGACCCGTGCGGTACTCGAATAAACGTACACATTGGAATTTATGTATATTGATAAATACAAATAATTCTGCACACCTCAGATCCACACACCCACTGGTTCTTACATCGACTTCGAAGTCAGCGAGAAATGGGTCAACATAGACTTCCACGCCTCGAGTGACGACTACAAATCAACTCTTGGACTCTGCGGAACTTTCGATTCTGATCCCTCTAATGACTTCACCTTGCCAGACGGAAAGACAGTACTCAAGGCTGAAAACGATGCTGCTTGTGGAAGCTCTAAAGAAGTCTGCGAGTTTTCCAACAAGTGGAGGTTGGCAGTTTTGTCCAAAAATTTAGATGATGTTTAAATCCTTTATATTAACTTCACCGTGTTTTGTTTTGCTTGTTTGTTTGATTGATTGCTTGAGCCGTGCGTTGGGACGCTTTGACGCTTAAAAAAACACGCTTTCCGTCATCCAATTGAGCTACAATTTAGTGTATTGAATTTTCGCTTATGACAACGCATTCTATTAAATTATCAAATCGATTTGACAAAATTTAAATAAGATATAAAATAAAACTATTTAAAACTTTAAAAATTAAAACTTTTCAGAGAAATAAACCATCCGTTTTAGTTCATTCAAAAAACGATATTTAATTTTTCTAATAAAAAATTTGTAATAAAAACTTGAGTTTTTCTATACTGATTCGGAAGTTTCTGATATTTTCTGATATTTTCCATTCTCATATTTTTCACATGTTAAAGATTTAGAAAATTTTTACGGTTCGCTGGTTGAATATCTGTTATTTGTATATACAAACATGTTCAAGTTTTTGTACCTATTTATTTGTATGTTTAACGAAAATAATTTTTCTTCACAACCAGCTACTGCTTAGTGTTGACTATAAATTTTTACAGTTGTAACTCGTTATTCCGCTTACGGTATGCTGCCAATCTCGTTTCTTGTTAGTTTTTTTGAAGGCGGATTATTCTGAACGTAGCTTGCTTGTTATCTTGTATTTTTCTTGCTGACTAGAGTCCTCTACGGGCCATTTTTTTTAAAACCCCGTCCGGCCGGTCTGTTTTATAGGGACAAAATCCCAGGTTCGGTCAATCTCGTGCTGATATGGGCTCGGCTGAACTGACCCGTTTCGCAGATCCGTTTTGATAACTTAAATAAGAAACCACCCTAGTGCAGGATTCTTTTACTGACTTGAGAAACTCACTTATAGCTACGAATTCCAATAGTTTGAGACAACTCCGCCTTGCTTTTGCAAGCCAGTCCCAAGCCTGGAGAAAGGAGGATGGGAAAGTTAAAAGGATCAAATTATGATCCACGACAGGAAGTACTTAGGTGCTTCCAACAGACAGCCATTTCAGTTTTAAAACACCTGGTGTAAAGGACTATAAACTACTAGCAGTGCCCGTAGCGGCTTCGCTCGCATGAAATTAGAGAATTTGAACCGTGCATACATAGTAGAGTATTACTGAATGGATCAATTTTTTAGGTCTCGGCTCGGCCCGTCGACAACTTGGCCCAGCCCGTTTCAAAAACCGAAATTCCTGGCCCCGTCTAATATGGGCCCGGTTTGTTTTTACAGGCCTAGAAGTTCTATATACTTGATGAAAAACTTCAGCCCGTCCCACCTTGACTTGAGGTTTAGCCCGGCCCGTCTGAACACCCTAAAATCACTAAAATGTCTATATACTTGGTTAAAAATCTCGGCCCGTCACACCTTGATTTAAGGTTTGGGCAGGGCCTTATGAAGACCCTAAAATAACGGCTTGGCCCGTCCGTCCGGTGATAAACTGAACTCATCTACTTTCAACCGGCACAAAACCTCAAAA
>OZ022246.1:2781611-2847042 GCA_963978895.1 Erpobdella octoculata
CAAGCCAGTCCCAAGCCTGGAGAAAGGAGGAGGGAAAAGTTAAAAGGATCAAATTATGATCCACGACTGGAAGTACTTAGGTGCTTCTGACACAGCCGTTTCAGTCTTAAAACACTTGGTGTTAAGGACTATAAACTATTATAAAATATATTTAATTACATGCAGCTGTATCGATTTGATCTCAGAAATAATGCCAAAACATGTTTTGTAAATAATTAAATAAATACAATAACATAAAAGTCGTATGATCATCCAGGAAGTATTTATTTACTTATTTATTTATTTATTTATTTATTTATTTATTTATTTATTTATTTATTTATTTATTTATTTATTTATTTATTTATTTATTTATTTATTTATTTATTTATTTATTTATTTATTTATTTATTTATTTATTTATTTATTTATTTATTTATTTATTTATTTATTTATTTATTTATTTATTTATTTATTTATTTATTTATTTATTTATTTATTTATTTATTTATTTATTTATTTATTTATTTATTTATTTATTTATTTATTTATTTATTTATTTATTTATTTATTTATTTATTTATTTATTTATTTATTTATTTATTTATTTATTTATTTATTTATTTATTTATTTATTTATTTATTTATTTATTTATTTATTTATTTATTTATTTATTTATTTATTTATTTATTTATTTATTTATTTATTTATTTATTTATTTATTTATTTATTTATTTATTTATTTATTTATTTATTTATTTATTTATTTATTTATTTATTTATTTATTTATTTATTTATTTATTTATTTATTTATTTATTTATTTATTTATTTATTTACTTTATTTATTTACTTTATTTATTTACTTTATTTATTTACTTTATTTATTTACTTTATTTACTTTATTTACTTTATTTACTTTATTTACTTTATTTACTTTATTTACTTTATTTTTATTTTTATTTATTTATTTACATTCTCCTTGATCCTAATCATAGGAAACTGCGAAAACTGAAAATGCGAACAAGCAACTTCAAACGACAGCGACATTCAAAACATTCGAAGAGATTCTTTGCCCACTTCCGGTACAGAATTTCTTCAAGAATCCGCCTCAAAATGGCCAACAACTTCCCTATCATTTATTTAATTTATCAATCAGCATTGCAAGCAAAAATTTCTCAATGCCACTCGGAACATTCATTGTATTCGATTCTAAATGCGTTAAATGCACTCCGATCAACGCGTCGTGTTCTATCAAGGTTAACCATTTTTATTTCTTGATGACGCATTTTTGATATTTATAAATAAACTTATAGAATAACATTTTTATTTTATTAAATTTATTAAAAAATTATAAATTATAACAAAAATGTTATGGGAGTATTGTTAAAAGATTGTGGTCTGTACTATTGTAAAGATGAAATTAAGTTCAAACAAATTTTACATTTAGTTTTTTACAATTTCATTTTATAATATTTTTCATTTTTCTTTAAATAATATTACTGATACTTTTTATCGAATTATTTTACTCACTAAGCCTGACATCAATGACGTTTGTTTTGACAATACGTGGTCTTTAACTTAAACCAGATATCCAGCCAATAGAGTAATTTTTTAAATGATCACGAATTTTCCTATATTTTCACACACACAGACATACATGAAATTTGTCATTTTTTAATTGATTTTATCACATAATTTACTCAAATTTTGTTCAATCAAGCTAAGTTTTAATAGAAGTCCACAGCGAAAAATAAACCCGACAAATTTCAACTTAATTAGATAACCGAGAGTTAGTTTTCTTAAGTGGTAAAGGGTCCTAACGTATGGCTCAAGCAAGCAAGCAAACAAACACGGTGAAGTTAATATAAAAGATCTAAAAACTGTGTTAAATAATATTCAATATCCTCTCGCATAAATTAAAATTATTGTCTGTGTTTAATTTTAAACTTTGGAAGCGACTGGAAGATGTTGAGGTTGATTTGATATCATTGCAGGAGAACTCGTGCTCCATTGAAGGACGGTGTTTTGAAGAAGATGAAAGTAGTCCTGAGAATTGTTGCAAAGCTTGCAAGTCTTCGATTTCTGTTCATTCGTTTGTAGACCGAGGTAAGCACGGGATGACTTGCAGACTGAGGTAAGCATGTGGTGACTTGCAGACCGAAGTAAGCATGAGATGACTTGCAGACCGAGGTAAGTATGTGATGACTTGCAGACTGTGGTAAGAATGGAATGACTTGCAGACCGTGGTAAGCATGGGATGACTTGCAGACCGTGGTAAGCATGGGATGACTTGCAGACCGTGGTAAGCATGGGATAACTTGCAGACCAAGATAAGCACGGGATGACTTGCAGACCGATGTAAACATGGGATGACTTGCAGTGGACACGATGAGTGATCGTGAATGTGCAGTATTGGGTATTGTACTATGCACAGTGAATGGTAGTGCTCACTGAAATTTTTTGCAAAGGAAAGCTATCATCACGAGTGTTTGTTAGCTAAGGCTAGTTGTTTAAAAGTCTCCCAGTAATTCGAACCCATGGTCTTAGAAGTAAAGTTCCCAATACAGAGACAAATTCCATTTTTAAGATTTATTCAAATTTTTAAACAATTAATCAAAAGTTTTTATATTTCACGTTTTAGAAACACCTCGTCTGAGTTTCGAACCAGCTCACGAAAACATCTACTTGAGCAATTCCAACTCGTGCCGTACTGAAGCCGAAAAATACATTTCTGTGAAACCGCAACCGAAATGCAACGTGCTCTTCGACGTCCTGTGGCCAAATGTCCAGTGCCAAACCGGTCTGGGATTATCGCAGATTGGAAACGACATTTTGATAAACGTGAAGAAGTGCGAAAAGATGAAATGCACAGTCGAGATTGTGGCTCAAGAAGAATGCTCCGAGAAGGAGTACAGGAAGTTGTATTCAATCCACGTTACTGGATCGATAAGAAAGCCGTTTGACAAATGCGAAGGTAGTTCATAGATTATTCTACTGATATGGCACGCACAGTATAAAAAAAAGTAGCAAAAGATGATAGGCTAGCGTTGGCTTTCCGCACTAACTGTCTCTATCAGACCGGACCGGTCTGGGGTGCAGCCAACTAGTCGCCGCTCAACTAGTTGCTGGCCAACTAGTTGCCGGGCCAATTTGTCGCCGGGACAACTAGACGTCGTCCATCTAGTCACTGAGCCAACTAGTTGGGCGGCAACAAGTTGGGCTGGCGACTAATTGGGCGGCGAGTAGTTGGAAGCGACTAGATGGCCTGCTCCGCCCGGCCTGTTTTGTTACGAAGCTCAGGCGCGTGCATGGCTCTATTTGCATGCTTTCAAGAATTAAACTGCCGTTTCCTGATTTACGCTATGACGAACTATTAATTACTATTACTAATTCAGTTTATCTATTTTATTTTATTTTATTTTAAATTCAATTTGCAGGAATAGAACCAACGTTGACGTTTGCACCAGTTTTACGCTGGAGCGTTTCGAAAGTAAAAACGGAACGCTTGGATCTTAAGATCAAGTCGCCTCAGTCTGCAAATATGTCATATTCCATTGTGAAGAAAAAAGAGTTCAAAGCTGATGTCAGCATAACACACGATGGAGTGATATCGTGAGTTATTTTTTAATTAAATTGAAAGCTATCAAAATTCAAACGTATCCTGATATAGTTGCCTGCGGATCTGCGGCAGATCCAGTCGTGGTTTCGAAAATTTCTCTCTATTAACAAAATTAAATCATCGAAATCTTTTTTGCATGTCTGTTTGTTTCTCTGTTTGTCTGTTGGTCTCTTTGTTTGGTTGTTTGTCTGTCTGTTTGTTTGTTTTTTTTTTGTTTCTTTGATTATGTGTTTGTATCCACAAAAATTCTGTCGGTAAGCTCGCACTTCATTACAATTATTACACACTACGTAGTTTAATTAGCATAAACATTTTCCACAAATAGATCGCCAAAACAAATGTATAAATATAATATAATTTTTTTTATTAGAGCACCTACTTGTTTAATTAATTTAAATGAAAAAATTTCATGTACTCACCATAACAGATACACAGCACACGAAGATGCCTCCTCTAAGGATGACCATCTTACCATCCTAGCAGAAGGAGCTTGTAAAAGACGTGTGTACATCGAGGTTTACATGAGGGTTGATTAAGTCCTGTCTGCTCCCAGCAGAAAAATACCATCCATGAAAATAAAAACTCTTTAAAACTTTCTAAACGACAACTGTTAGCCATTTTAGCTAGCTGCTTCGATTGCTTTTCTTTCTTTTTTTTTATACATTTTTGGCTTTTCTTTATTTATTAATCAAAATTTTTTACCGATTGATTTTTATAATTAGGAGGTATTTGTGCATAATTTGTAAGATGTTAAGTCCGCGTATTGACTGTTTTTTCCATTCAATGAAACAATTCAATAAACTACATTTGGAATATTACTCACTTGTTGACACTGTTAGTGTTCATATTTACCTATATGATTCTTATTTCATGTTATACTGACAGTCAACTGTTAACCAGCTATCAAAGTTACGGTGTTATCAATATTTTTTCGATATTTTGAAATCTGGAGCTCTCAAAGTTTCGAATGCCCAGAGCTATAAAATAAAACAAGTATATTAATTTCAACCTGTCGTCTAGTAACATCCTGGAAGTTTTTCGGTAATGTTTTTATCCCAGAAAAAAATAAAGGTCATGTTCTAATTCAAAATTTTAAGGTCTCAACCCAAAAAACTTCTGCATGTTTGCTTTTAATTTTTCAAAAAAACAGGCCATTTGGTTTTACCTTTTTTTATATTCTAAAGAAACGTTTTTTGAGTTGCTATCAAAGAGGAATTAAAAAAAAATTGATTTATTCTTTTAATTCGATGTCTGCTAATTAGAATTGTTACAAAATTTATTAACAGCTTTTTGAAGAAAATAGCATTTGATAAATGATAAATAAATAGTAAGGATCGGTATGGATCAGTGGTTTATGCAGGAAAATTTATAGCGGAAGGAAAATGCAGGAAACGTTGGAAAACTCGTTTTAAGGGTAAAAAAATGCATTACCTATTCCATGAAAATTACTCCCTTTCCCAGGGTAGGAGATTTCCCACCATCACGAAGTTGTAGAAGTTAGCTAATTGGGCATGAAAACTGAAAGGTTTAGCATTAAGATGAAAGCTTAGCATTAAGATGAAAAATTGTAGAACGTGAAGGCCTCTTAGATCATCATGTCCTCCGGTCCTCCCGTAGGTTTTGCTGAAATGACGTTCCTGCTACCCCTCTCCTAGTCATCGGCCACTTTTTGAGTACAATTAACTGTTTTACTTTTATAGAAAATGTGCATTTTGTACTTGAAACCTGCCCGAAACCAAAATATGGCTACAAACGCCCATGAGCGGTATTACCGCAGGCGCAATTCCCGTTACCTGGCCTAGTGTACTAGTGGCCTGATTAAAATTAGACTTGTTAAGGGTTAGGTATCTTAAAATATTTAAATTTGAGAAGTATCGCAAGAAGCTTCAGAAGTCCAGGAGAATATTTCAAATAGACATTGTTTAGGATTTCGCGGGCGTTCTATCAGTTGACAGAAGTTGTTTCTATCTTATGAACGTATCTATCTGGAAAAATATACTCGTGCCAGATTGAGTAATCACTTCACTAAAGATAACTCGTCAAAATGACTGATTTTCAAATATTAACGTAAAATACCGTTCTTATGCGATTGCAGCGTTACGCTACGTTTTAAAATATTACGCATTATACATACAGACTACAGACGACGGAAATTATTGTATGTTGATCGTGTCGCTAAATGTGGTAATTTGAATTGTTATCTTCGTAGCATCATAGTTGTGACATAAATATTAGTTTGTTACGACAGGCCAACTCTTTCTAACGAGCGCTTTTTAACTTTTAATCATGCAATCGTGTTTTGGTGTGTTCGTTACGCCTGGTTGAGGTTTTGGTTTTGATTTGAGTATTTGAGTGAGTGTTGGCGACCGCGACGATGGTTTGTGTCATTTGTGTTTTATCTATCAAAGTATTTTAGCATATTGCTACCATCTTCCATTAAATGTTTATTTTATATTTTCAGGCCGTAAAGTTATCAAACGACAAGATTAATGGTTAGTCTTTAGTTATTTATTATTGATTAGTTAGTAAAGTTAGTTTATATATAGTTCATTACTCATTCTCATTAGTATTAGTTAGTCTTAGTTACTAAAATTAACTAATGGGTAATGAACTAACTAAAAACTAATAATTGTATCTAAGATCTAGTATAAAATTATCAGTTTTTTGTCATATTTTTAATAGTAGATTATTAGAAGCAGAGATGAGATTAGCTAAACAATAAAATAAAAAAAGGAGCTAGTGTGATTTTGTATAGAATTTAAAATAGAGAAGGAATGAGATACAAAAGCAAGCTGCAGAGTTAAAAGGTTTCAGATTCTAGATTATGAATGATGTTCTTTTTGAACAAAATTTTAATTAAAGGAAAGGAATGGACTTTAAAGAATGCTCTAGAAAACTGTGCTATAGAAGTTTAAATATGAAAGTTTTAAAAATTACATAAACAGTATGTTTTGGTGATGTTTTTGAAAAAACAGAGTGCTCAGTTTAAGATTGCTTGTTATTTAGGATAATAAAATTTAAAACACTAAAAAAAGTAATTACAATTGGAGATATAAATGCTAAAAATAATATTAGTCAGTTAAACTAAATCGTATCAAGCAAGTAACTTCTAAAGTTTATTATGGATAGTAATTCTTAAGATTGACTACTTTAAATTCTTCTAGAACTGCGAGAAGCTTTCAAGCTATTTGATTACAACAAAAAAGGAAAAATTGCTTCGAGGGACATTGCTGCAGTGGTCAGGTCAGTGGGTTTAAGGCCGTCAGAATCTGAAGTCCAGGAAATGGTGCAGGATGTCAATGAAGC
The DNA here is from genome assembly GCA_963978895.1 of Erpobdella octoculata. Taxonomy (NCBI): domain Eukaryota; kingdom Metazoa; phylum Annelida; class Clitellata; order Hirudinida; family Erpobdellidae; genus Erpobdella; species Erpobdella octoculata. The sequence continues at coordinate 2,788,519 of OZ022246.1, forward strand.
CGGTCTGTTTGTTGTTTTCTTCTTTTTTTTTAGAGAATACTTTTTCACTTTTGAACATTTTTTAGAGAATTCTTCTTTACTTTCGAATATTTTTTTAGGAGGAGAAGTTGATTTAACGACTTTGGTTCAGCTTATATCTCAAAAAGTTACAAACCCACCTTCGGAGAGGCCTGAAGATTTGAGAGAGATGTTTAAGCTATACGACAAAGATAACCGGGGAGTTTTGTCCGTCAAAGAAATGAAGCACCTCTTGACCAGTGTCGGCGAGAAACTCACGGAAGAGGAAGCAGACGAGTTAATCAAAATGACGGGATGTGTGCAGAATGGCCAAGTCCAATATGACAGTAAGTTTAAAAGCTTTTTAGATTTTGTTCATGTTTATATTTTTATGTTTTTTTTTATTTTAGAATTTATACAAACAATCCTCAAGGGATAGCTTTGCATCATGGAAAACTGTCAAGCTCTGAATATGACTTGCCTTATAATGCCTTGATTTCTGAACTTTAAATGATTGTGATCTTGCTTTGAATTTTCTTTAAGAGTAAAACTTTAATAAATAAAATTGTTAGAAAGTGTAAAGGTATTTTAATATGTAAACAAGTGCTGTGCATATTTTTTATTATATGAAAACAAAATGATCTGCAATCTCAGGCAATGTTATCTGATGACAAAAAAAAACCTTTGCCTTTACCGAGGCAGGTTGTACCAGGCACTTCTGAAGAACCTGCACCAACCTGGCCTTGCAATAGGTCTCGTTTTCATTTTCGACGTCGAGTATAGAACAAAACAAACACATTTATATTTTTTTCTCACAGTTACACTTACGACTTACTCGTTATATGCAAGGCTATTTTGGGCCTGGCTGAAAAACTGTTGTCATTTTTGTGTTATTTAAATTTTATTTAGCTGTTGTTAAACACTAGAGGGCCAACAGGAGGATATATTACTATTTTGTTAATTTGTGAAGTCAAAGGTTAATCGTTGCGCACGCGTAGCTTTTCATTTTTTCTTGACCTCTTGGCTTCCAACAGCTGTTTCTCTTCCTGTAGTTGAGTGCCTGTAAGCGAAAAGGATTTAACTTGGCAATCTTTAATAACATACGTCTCTTCATCAATTTCCATAAAGTTGGTAACGAAAATGGTTTTTTTAGCGCAGTGCCGTAGCAACTAAAGATTTTGCGTCATCAGATGTATAATGCAGCAGACTGGCGAGGTACTATAAACACACCGTTGTTGTTGCATCGAGCAGCAAGGTCGGAAGGCGTCTGCTTGGTTTATATGGAGCCGCGGAGAGCGTCGTCGCTTTGTAATGATCGCGAATCGACGTCAATACGAGAAGCTATATACACACATTCAAAATATTTTGTTTTACGCGAATTTTCTTATAAATATGCAATGTAACTTGCGATACTTGTTTTAGGATTGCATTTTCTTGTTTTATTGCGTGCACTTTTTGCTGAATGAAGCGTGTTTGATAATTAAAAGCGCTAGTTTTGGGATCAAGAATTGTTTCTGCTGGAACCTGTTTGAATATACAGCGATGGAAGATGTCACTACTAAAACCAATACTAATGCAAATGGAATTACACATTTAGGTCGCTCACAAAACTCTCCAGAATCGTCATTGCTAGTAGGCATTGAACATTCTCTTGACGGTGTCTTAGATGTAAGTAAAGATGGTTTAATTCCAAGTTCTAGGATTGATGCTATCCCTTCATCAGAACCTGATCTCAATTCCCTGATGGCTGTACTGAGCCAGCTTGCACTTACTCAAGGTGTACAAAATACACAGCTTGGCGACTGCGGGTACAGTGCTAGTGATGGACTTTTTAACAGTGGATTCTATTCTAGTTTCCAACAAGAAGCAAGTGGTAGTTCAATTGCTGACAATGTTTTAATTAAAAATTTTGCTCAACAGCCTTCAATTTGGTCTCAAAGAGATGATGCTCAGTTTCGCGGGCTTCCACCGATGAGTTTTCCTTTTGTGACTTTTGAAAAAAATCCTGCAACCAGCGCCTGGGACGGCATCAAATTGTCGAATCTAAATAATTGGCAGCTGGGAAAGTTAGGCATCAGAGGGATGGGAATAAATCACCACAATCGTTCCATGTCTGCACAGAATTTGAACATGTCAAATGGTCAGTGTCTGTCAAAAACTTCAGACTTTGTTTCTGGAGTCGGCTCACAGATGGGAACCCAGAACCACATCAAGCAACTTTCAGATCACGTACAGAGAAACAGATATGGATCAAGTTTTTCTAGTCTCCTCGAAAATGTTGAAACCAAAAGCCTTGTAATTAATTTTCCACTTTATTTTTGTTAATACATTTCCTGTAACAATGTTTCACCGAACAATCTCGTTTCAGGGAACGGATAATGAGCCGAACCTCTTTTCTGTTAACCAAAATGCTTTTCTTCTCGATTTGTTAAGAAGTGTCTCCGGGTCCTCAAATGCAGTCACAGGTCTTTTTTTGTTTTCATTTTCATTAACCATTTCAAGGTTAACTGACTGAATGACTTTTACTGTCATACTTATCTAACTTACTAAATGACTGACTGAATGAATGACAGTAATATTGATTTTTTGTTGATATTGTCATCAACTCGATACTGTTAATATTAGAGATTAACGGTTATATTCAGGATATAATTTTTGCACCATATCAGTCAGTACTGAATATAATTTTTTAAGTTACGTTGCAATTTTTTTAAATAACATTTTTTCACTCCTATTAGCTCCAATGTTTTTTTTTATGTTTTGTAATTAAGGTGGCAATGTTCCAATGGCATCAACAATGCCAGATTTGAGACACCTACTTAGAGACCATACGTTTGGTTACATCGATCCTAGTTATTCGGCTCTGAGCCTGGTCAAGCCTGCAAGTCAGCTTGCCTCTCTTGATTCTGGAGAAGTTTACTCGAGAAAGGTTTTTGTGGGAGGCCTTCCACCAGATATCGACGAAGGTCTGCAGTTTCAATTCTTTCAGTCTTTTTTTTTAGACAGATTATAAGTTTTATTTTTTATACTTTTTTTTTGTGACAGTTCATTATAAGAAATTATTTACTTTAATTTCTAATGTAATCGTATGTTTATTCTGTTTACCATGCTGTGAAAAACATTTATTATTTAAAATATCTCGACCCATTTAAATGCTGGAATGTTGATTAGCTATATAATACATTCTCATATCTCATGACAAATCCTGATTCAACTGGTGGTTATCTAGAATCAATATTTATACATTCAATTCAATTCATTAGTTTTTTTTTTTCATTTTCCAGAGGAAATCTTGTCTTCATTTCATAGATTTGGATCAGTTTTAGTTGATTGGCCTCACAAAGCTGAGAGCAAATCGTACTTTCCTCCAAAAGGTGGTTTTTTTGTAGCTCTTTGTAAATAATATAAATTATAATCTTGTAATTGTGCTTATAACATGGGTTTTAATTTAATTTAATTTATATATTATATTATATTATATTGTGTTGTGTTGAGTTGTGTTGCGTTGCGTAACGTTACATTACATTACATTACATTACATTATATTATATATATATATATATATATATATATATATATATATATAAGAAAAGTTTACAGTTATACTAAATCAACTCCAAAAAATACATATGAGAATGTTTGGCACGCAGCTGTTTCCTTCAGTCTCATCAGATTTATGAATTGCAAATATCTTGCTTTACATGCAACATTGTTGCTTTCAAAGAAACAGCGCAGTCTGTCTGTCTGTGTATCAGTTAATTGTTGTTGTTGTTGTTGTTTCTACTGCATATGTTTTGTTTGCCGTAGCAGTTGTTTGTTCGAATCGCTTTTGCTCACCGACGCGCTGGGGCAAGTTTTTAAACTTTTGTTGTTTCGATTTGAGCTTTGTGTTCTACGAATAACATGCTCTTCAGATGTGATGCTTATCATATTATGATGCTGATCTTAAAAAATGAACTGATATATGATGAAAAGTATTATTGATAATTACATGAGTAATAATAATATATAAAGAAATGATACAATATTATTTCGTAAAAGATACACACATTTTACAATATTCCTAATGATGATGTTATTATAATTAATTTAAAAAGTATATTATTAAATAAAAATGTAAATTATTTCTTTTTTTTAAATTCATCAGGATATTGTTTCCTGCTGTTTGAAGATGAGAAATCTGTCCAGGCACTAGTGCGAGTTTGTTTGGTTGAAAATACGAAATTGTATTGGCACGTTTCAAGTCCGACTATGAAGGACAAGGCTGTTAGTTGATCAAGATGTGATAATTATAATCTCACGTAAACCATGTCTCTTTGAATGCTGTTTGAGTCAGCTGCTTATACCAATAAAATTAGAATTTATGTTAGCTTTTGTGAGAACCAGATGATAATTTGTCGTATCTGTCTTTACTGTTCTGTTAATTAAGTTAATGATTTTTACGTAATTTCGTGACGCGAATCTCAAAATCTTGTCCAGGTCCAGATTCGACCGTGGAAGTTGTCCGACTGTGATTTTGTGATGGACAGCACCCAGCCACTCGATCCCCGCAAGACGGTTTTCGTGGGCGGCGTTCCAAGACCCATGAGAGCAGGTTATATAGTTCATTTCTCTTATGTATTATTCACGTCTCACGAGTCCGTGATTTATCACTGTTTTAATTAAGTGTTTTGTCCTGAGCACAATGATGGATTATTTATTTTAGATTGTATCCAACATGGAATCTAAGTATTGGGCTGTTTATAATTTTATATATACGTATAATAATAATATAAATATTATGAAAATAAAATCTGATAACTATGAATTCGTTCCCTGCAGTTGAGCTGGCGATGGTGATGGCTCGAATGTATGGACCGGTGTGTTACACCGGAATAGATACGGACCCAGATTTGAAGTATCCCAAGGGGGCTGGTAGGGTGACTTTCTCGACCCAACAAAGTTTCTTGGCTGCCATAAATTCTCGTTTCGTTCAATTACAGCACGGAGATATCGACAAAAGGGTTTGTTTACAATATTTATAATCAAATATCTGCATAGGAGTGGAAGTGTAACGATATTGCTTTGTATGTATTTATCGTTGCTCGGAAAAAATTAGTTGTCATGTATGAAGTTACGTTATTACATAGTTATAATATGATTTTATTTTTATGCATTAAATTATGCATGATCTACAAGTGCAAACAGCCTGTCCTTCAGAGGCACCATGATCACTTGTCACCTGTAGGAATGTGCCTTACTATTTATTACCTCTTTGAATCTGCGATGATTGGCTTGATTAATCTTGCACCTTTGTTTGATGAGATTCGCACCTGACTTCAATGTTTTCATTGTAGAAACATTTTTATTAAACAGAGTTAATTGAAATAAACTAGTTTTCTTGTGAAAATCGAAACTCTCTGAATCCAGAACCTATAATGAATTTTCCCTCTAAATAATCACCGAAGGTGGAAGTAAAGCCGTACGTATTGGAGGATCAGATATGCGACGAATGCCAAGGACTGAGAAGCGGTGGAAAGCATGCTCCATTTTTTTGTGCCAACGTCGTCTGCTTGCAGTATTATTGCGACCAGTGCTGGGCCATCGTCCACTCGTCTCCCGGCAGAGAGTTTCATAAACCCTTGGTCAAAGATGGTGCTGACAGACCCAGAACCATGCCTTTCAGAATGTGTTAATGGTTGTTTATTTATTTCATTTTACGGAAATTAAAAGTTTAACTGCTGTAATTTTGTAATATTGTTATTTTTACAGTGTAACTATTTTTATTACTTATATAATATAACACTGTATTTTTTAAGGAATATTATAACATCTTTTGAAAGTTTTAACTAGTTTAGGGTAGATAAGATGATGATATTTAAGTAGACATTTTAAATTTATTTTATAAGTCTTGTCTCAGCAAATGATTTTTGTGTAAAGTTGTTGAGTCCGCTTTACTGAGCTATTTGTCCTCTCAATTTATAAAAATTTATTTATTGAATTCATTCATGAATACTTATTGTTTTAATTCGTTCATGAATACTAATTATTTTAATATATTCATGAATACTAATAATTTTAACATTAATGAATACTAATTATTTTAATATGTACATGGATACTAATTATTTTATTATATTCATGAATACTCATATTTTAATATATTTATGAATACAAATTATTTTAATATATTCATGAATACTAATTATTTTAGTATATTCATGAATACTAATTGTTTTAATATATTCATGAAAACTAATTATTTTAACATATTCAGGATACTTATTATTTTAATATATTCATGGATACAAATTAATCTAGTTTGTTAGTTGTTGATAACTATTTTCATTTATTCAAAGGTACTAAATGTTCTCTTTTTTCTTGTAGATTTTAAATATTACAATTAAATTTAGTTAGAGGGTTGCCCTTTGGTATATTTGAATAAAAAAATAATTAATTAATTAATTTAAGGGTTATATATAAATGATCTAATTTATGCAGGGATGCTTTGGATGCTGGCCACCACCCAGGACCCCTCAGAGCTTGAACGTTTTGTCGCAATGAATCGCTTAAAATTAGAGTTTTAATTATTTGAAGAGCTAGTTACCTCATTTTATGCTGAGTTATACTCGTATTAGTGGTTTTTGTGTATTTGCATATTTTCCTCCGATTTTTTAATTTTTTTATTTTTCTATAACAGCGTAGATTTTGAATGTCCGTTTACGTACGTCGCTATGACACTTTTTTATAGAAATTTATTTTTTTGGAAGTTTTTGTGCTTTCGAGTTTCTCCCGATTTGCATTTCAACGTTTCATGTCATATCACGCTCTCTCTCTCCCTCCCTCTCTTTCTCTCTCTCTCATTGTCGTCGTTGTCTATTTTCAAGCTTTGTTTTTTTTTCAATGAAGTTTTATCCGGTTTTATCGATGTTTAAATATAGTCTCATTTGATGTTTTGAGCGTTTTTAAATGGATTTCTTCAAGATTTTTGTTATTTTTTGAGCAGTTTTTTCACGAAGAGTCCAACAACGTAACAACGTGAAAAGTATTAGAGATGTTCGATTCTATAGAAAGTTTTCTTGTTACTAGGTTGGTTAGAGTTCCATCAATTTCCAGATATTTTCTGTGCTTTCACTCATGATTTTGTTTACTTGCGTTCTCTTTTTTATGTCATCGGACGTGCACACAGTGGCGTACACGATTAGTCTCAGTAGATGATACGAGATTTATTTAATTTTTTTCCCTTTTTGAGGCCTACTACTACTATTGTATTTAAATTTGTTGTTTGACTTTTTTAAACTTAGTCGTAGTGAATTTTTTTTATTGCTTGCATTTTTGTTAAAGTTTGTTGTTTTTCTTTTTTATATTATATTACATTATAAATCGAATAGGAATTTTCTAAATCTTTGATTTGTATTTTTTCTACTTAGCGATTAGATGTTTTGAAATTATATTAGATTTATTTGTTTAGCTTAACACCTCCTCCTTTTTATTTGCAAGATTCTCGAGCGTCTGTGTTTTCTTTTTTTTTTAATTTTTCTCGTGCAACCTCGATTTTGATCATCTGCACCTTCTTCTACTTAATTCATTTTTAAACTGTGCTTCTAAATAGACCTCTTTTTTGTCACTCCGAATGATTTCTTGAAGTCGTACGAATCAGCTTCCGTGCAGTCTCTAAGCGTCGTCATCCTCAACCCGTTTGGACGTGAATTTTGCAGAGAATGCTTGACATCGAATTGCTACTACTACTACTACTTATAATACTTCATCAGCTTGCAAAATTTCAATTCAACACAAGAGCTTTAAGCCCTCAGCGCAGGCTTAGATCATGAAAATTCTTGCTTGCCCAGCAACGTTTAAAGATATACTGTTGTTTTTTTATTATTGTCTCTTGCATTTTCTCTCCTTTTTGCTTCATTCTCACAGCAATATTTTGTAACTTCTGCTAATTAGTTTTTTGTTTGTTTTTTTATTTTTTTAAATTCCTTCAAAGTGAATTCAAAAAAGCGTGTCGAATAGATTTCATTTTTGTATCGCAAAAACGGAATTTAAAAGGCAACGAGACACGCACGCGCACACACAGACGCTTGTGTTTAGGTCATTTTCTCAACGAAAAACCGTCTTTTTCTGCATTTGTGGTTACGTGCTCAAGAGGTTTACTCTTTCATGTCTGGAAATTATGTAATTTGATTCAATTTTTTTAATATTTTGTCCTTTTTGTAATTGAGTTATTTAAACCTTACCTTTATCTGTTTGTGCAATCGACTTTAGCGTTTTTCACCTTTTTATAGTATTTTCAAATTGTATGTTCATCTTAGATTCTGTGATTTAGTAGCTAGGTTTTTTAATATCAGAAGAATTTTGTCCTTTTAGATATTTTCATAATCGAAGTTGGTGAAAATTATTCAGTGTATTGTGAATCTATTTTTTGAGCTATTAATAATATTGTATATAATTTTTTGTAATTCTCTCACTTTCAGGCGCATAATCTTCAGAGGTTTTTTGATCGAATCATCTGCCTCTTTGTCATCCTGAGCTTTATTTTGTCAGTTTTATAAACCAATTCAATTTTCTAGTTTTAATATACGTTTGCTTTTTGATACTTTCGTTAATTGTTTTTAAATAGAACATCGCACTGGTAACAAGCCATCTATGGAACTTGATAAGGGAGATGTCCAAAAATGTAATAATGGAAGATAGCTAAAAATGTAAATTCCTTAAGCTACCATGTATAATTGCTGGTATGTTACCATGAAGACAGGTGGTTAGATCAGAATTTCACAAGATATTATGTAACATTTACTATAGCAACTTAGAAAAGTTTTTGCCTGTATAAACAACCACAAGTTTAAAATTAAAATAACAGTTTACATGCCATGTAAGGTTTTGCGGCAGATTCAGATGCTACCACGGTATCATCTAAGCTATTCCAAATATTTACTACCATAGAACTTTAAAAAAAATCTTTTTTTATTGTAGGCTTTTGTTTCTTATCCAGCTTAAATCAGTGTCCTCTAGTTTTATGCATCTGATTTATGGGTCGTTCGAAAAGCAATTCTTAGTGTCGAAATCGCCTGTGTCGCTCGACTTAACCCCCCCGGCCCCCACAATTGACATTCTGGATCTGCCAGTGTATAGAAGTATACTACAATAATTATTTTTCGGCCCAGCCTGTCAGTTGTCAGCAGGTTCAAAGTCCATGACGCAACATTTGCTACTCTGTTTATCATTTCTTAGACTATAAACTCAAAAAATATAAGCTATCAGACCAAAAATTAAAATAAGCTTATTTTTTCATAAACACGAGCCCAGGCACTAATTCCCAAAGACTTTGATCATCTTTGTTTTTGCAGTTTTTTCAGTCACTCTACCAATAAAATCTGGATAAGGCTTCTCTAAATCAGAACTCTTTCCGATAATAAATAAATAAATATTTATAATAGACATCTCAAGAAAAAAGAAAAAAAGAGAGAAAACAATCCCAACACTACACACTTAGTAGAAAACTATGCAGTCACATTTAAAAACAAATAATATAATTTTCATCATCCATGGAATGTATGAAAAAATAATAACAAAAAAACAAAAAAACAAACGGCGTGCTGTGACAAACTTCTCGACAAACGACGACAATTTTAGCGACCCGAAAAACCGCGAAAAACTCTGCATCGTTTGGAGCAAACTGCAAAAATTTGATATTCGATACAAAAATTAGAAAAAAATAATAATTTTATTATATTATATATATATATATAAAAGAGGCAGCTCGAGGACAAATTAGTTAAAAAATATGAGCAGATCTCCCAAACTGTACACTAACAAGGTTATGAGATAAGAAGAATTACAGTTTTGCAGCCAGTGATCTATTAAATATTTGCGTGGTTATATATATATATATATATATATATATATATATATAAACTGTATTTTTATTTATAATTAAAAAAACTACTATCATGGCCAGCTATTGTTACCAATGGATTTAGGCATACGATGATCAGAGGAGGGTTCACCTATGTTCATACAGGCTGGTTGAACTTTGCTAGCAACAATGGCAGTTTGAGATCCTTCTCTCATCGGTCTCAGGGGAATCTTAGAGTTTGTCAAATCATCTTGACTCCTCCCCTCACCGCCGCTTTGTCTTGCGCCAGTCACGAGATCCGAAGATTCGGCACTGCTCGCGCCGTCTTCGGAGCCGGCCTGAGACGAAGAGGCGTAACAATACGTCGTCAAGCAGGGCTCGTTTCCGGCCGTTCCAGGCCCGCAGAATGCAGACGCGAGATCCCGATTTTGCACATTTTGCGATTTCTGCCCGAACGCATCGGACGGTTCGAGGACAGTGTAATGTTGAGATGTTGCTTCTTTTTTATTGGTGCGAATGATGGGGACAGAACATGGAGTAGGATTGGACAACATTTTGCTTGTTGAAGATATGACAGATTGATATTTTTGTGATTTATTTTCTGATTCTACCCTAGCCTGTAAAATTTGTTTGGTTATGTTATTTATACAAAAAATACGTTTTCATTTATTACAGAGGCATGCATAATGAGGCAGAGAAATTTGTTTACAACAAAAATTCCTCTCTCTCTCTCTCTTGTATATTTTATACACACCTGGCCACTAACCTCAAGTGATTTTTTCACTATGGAAGAACCTTCCGCGTTCGGTATCGAGGGCAGGGGCCTGTTTTCGACAATTCTCGGAACGTCGTAAAAGTTCTGCCTGCCCAGTTCTGCGTCAGTGATACAGCCGTATATTATTTTGTGCTGACCGTCTTTTCTAATACCTGAGAAAAGGTCGATGTCGTCGAAAAATCGCGATCTTTCATATTGTCCTTGTAGTTCGTAACACTGTCCAGGATGGATGTAATGGCCTGCATCGGGTCCGAAATTATTATTCTTCCTGGAAAATATTCAAAACTTCAAATAAAATACAAATAAGATTATTTTTTAATATTATAATTAGGTGGAAAAAAACAGTCTTTTGAAGCTAATGAAAGCAAAATAAAACTGTTAAAAATTTCATATAATTATTTGAAATACACAATTTTAATATGATTTAACCGAAAGTACTACAACACGTCCCTACTTTTTCAATAAGACCACTCCGATAGTGACGATAAGAACGGCTATTATCAAGGCGATTCCAATAACGATAGCTAAAAAGATAATCGTTTGATAAATGAAAATATATTGAACATTAGAAAAAATGATGCAGATCAATTTTGACACAAACCGACTGATAAAGGACCCACATAGCTGTTTGCAAACGGGTCAACAACTGGGACTTCACAAGCGATGATTCCTCCAACCCATACATTATTTGAGCATTTAACCAAGTGCTGCTTGCCATCAAGACAACTGATTTCCAAATGATCTTTGATTCTTCTGAACTTCGTGTTCACCTTTGGATCGGGGTCAGCGCAACCTACCGCTGCATGTAAAAGAAAAACATAAAAATTTTAAATTCGTGAAATTTAATATCTCAAAGACGTTTAAATCTCTTATCAACGTGTTCTATTTTTAGGCAGTCCAAGTTCCAGAAATGCATACATACATATCATACCTGGCTAATGAGAAACACAGTTTTACCCACAACCTAAATAATGCGCCAGTACTCATGAAAATTTTATTTGCAAGTTTGGCCTATTGGCACTTTTGTTTAAAGAAAATAAAAATAAATAAATAAAAACGGGCAGCCTAAGAAGCACACAAAAAGTCTTCTTCCATATAGTATATAGTATGCTATGCATAAAAGGTAACAGGTAACCCCAACCAGTTTTCAGACTATCCATATTACCCATCATTAAAATATCCAATATATTAGAGCATGTAGCAAAGCTTTTGAAAATGAGTATGAACAGCACCACCAAATGTGCCATAAATTGGAATCAGCTAGTACCATCAGCCAAGAAACTAGAAAGTAATAAACCATGAGGTTTATCATAATTGGCCAAAAGAAGGTTGGGTTTTTTTGTAGGCGGTTTTTTTAATTATCAGCCATTAAAGGTTGCGTTTTTTTAAGCTTTTTTTCACTATCACCCATTAAATGTTGTTTTTTTCATAGGCTGTTTCTTCGGATACCATCCAATAAATATTGTGTTTTTCATAGGCGGTTTTTTCACTATCACCCAATAAATGTGGTTTTTTTCGTAGGCTGTTTTTTCCAATATCGCCCATTAAAGGTTTATTTCGTAGGCAGTTTTTCCGAAATCATCCAATCAAAGATAAGACCATTCCAATACGTGTTCAATTAAAAAATCATCTGCTACTGCCTAAAATAGTCACACGCTTTGCTTGCGAAGCGTGCATAAAGTTATTACTATAACAGCACATTGGTGTTGTTTTTTAGCTTAGAGTGCGATTCGAGTGCAACTACCTTTACTATTAATATGTAAAAACTCACACGCTTCACGCGCGAAGCATGCGTCAGGTGCTGGTTTATCATAATTGGCCATCTGAAAACTAAATAATAACCATCTTAAAGAAATATATTTTAGAAATATATATGTAAACATAAATGCATAATGGACCTAAATTTTAGTGACTTTTTAATCAATAAGTGCAAAAGCACTTAAAAAAGTGATCTAAAAACCAGACATACAAAGTAATATATACTTTTAGAGTTCTAGGAAAATTAAATCAGTAAGTGAATGAGAAAACACAGTGAGACGAATATTTTGAGCAGGCTATTTTAGAATCATAACATAAAAAATGTATTCATAGAATCAAAAAGAGCAGCACAGCTTTCTATTATTTATACAACAAATAATTACAAATGTATACATAATATCATAGAACATAGAACAGTTACTTCACCTTCATATTTGAGAACAAACTGTCCGAACTTAGAGAAAACTTCTGGACTTACAAACTGAATTTCCAATTCATTGCTTATCGAATGATAGATGAACTCTTTTCTTTTCTTGCCTCCGCAAACAGCCGTTCCTCTTGAAACAGCATTTTCTTTAATAACGGCGTATCTGTAGCAGTCATCAACCAGATGGATCGACCCCTTGTCGGCATGGATCTGCTCCATGGCGAAATCAAAAAGTGTTATGTTAATGGTCTGACCGGTTGGCACTTCAATTTTCCATGGACACTTGGCAGACCCGCAGTTGCGACTGTGACGCGTCTCCGCCGAAACTATGGATCCAAGGTAGCCGTGCATAGATGTGACGTGTGCATATTCTTCTCCGCCCTGCATGCAGCCGGAGCACGCAGCACTTTCAACTGTTGTTTCAATCACGAAATCATTTTAGCACTAAATCAATATCAAATTCTAAAAGTTAACTTAACTAAAATAAAATAAAATAAACTTACCTTCAAGGCAGCTGTAGGAAACATTGAGATAAGTTTTCAAATCTGACGGACAAGGCTTGGTTTCGTCGAGATTTTTGTCTGGAATCCTCAGTTCGCATCTCCTCCTTCCTGAACATAAACTATCCAAGTGATCGAGCACGTTCTCTTTACACCCGACGCTGTTGTAATCGACCTGAACGCACCTTCCGAACTGCATCCTTCCGTATTCAGCCTTTGTCATGACCACAACATTGTTATCTGGACATTCAGTCCTGAACAATTCAGCTTCACAAAATTCGAGACCTTCTGAGATGCAAAAGTTTTATAATTATTCACTGTCTTCTGAAGAGTTAGCTGATCACAATTATAGAAAAAAGTTGAAAGAATATATATGAATATGATATACCTTTAAAAATTGCTGAGGGAAAATCAGAAGCTCCAGTCAACAGGAAGCTCAGAAACAGGGAGTAGTAATACAATAACACTTTAAAACAGCAACTAAACCATGCATATTTCACTTCTCTTGGTGAATGATTGGGCTTAAGCCAACAGCTAAAAATAAAAGATGAATAAATAGCTACCCAGCAGTAAACCAATAAAACTACTGGAAAACGATAATAAAACATTAAATTAAAAAAAAAATGGTGTGAGACATTAAGTGCACGCACCTCATTGTCAGCCAGTGAAAAAATTATGTATACAAGGCAGCAGATAGATAATAAGAGAAGAGATATCAGTTATCCGATGATAGATTACTGATTACCGACAAGACGATCGCCAGCAGACGTGCAATTCCCACCAGCATATTGTAGCAACCACTTGACCATTTTCGACCGTACCACTCGACAAGATGTCCAAATATTTCAACTAATCCAGAACCTAATCAACCACTTTCGACACACACATGAGTGAGGAGAGATGCCGTTGACGACGCAGCAGTAGCACAAGGGAGAGCACAGCCACAGCGTACAGCTCTGTTGTGGAATAGATGCAGCTATGTTGAAGAGGTTCCATGTGCGCCCATCGGTGCAGGATCACTCCTAACTCGTCCTCTTCCTCCTCTTCTTATATATATATATATATTTAAAAAATAAACGTATTCACTTATTAAAGATCTAAAAATGTTTTCTAATAATTAGTGTATATAATTATGTTATAGAATATGACATAGGTTTAGATAAGCCTAAGACGCGCCTCGCCCCGCCAATCGCAGGTCATAAACGTATTTAATTTGCATTAAATTGAACACAGGTGTATGTATGAATAAATCAATCAACTTTATTTGTGAAAACTTAAGCCGTTTTAACACGACATATACATTAAACCTTGTTGCATCAAACGTCTTAGTAATAATACCATGGAGTATACTCCATGTTAATACTTTAGATTCTTAAGTTTTCATTTCAACAGCATTACAGCTGATTACAGCATTAACACAACGATTCACAAAATTACAAAAACTGTGCTTGAAGAAAAATGTTATTGAAGGTAATAGACAGTAATAGTATATACGAAAGTTCAGTTATTTTTAAGTTTATTTTCAGTTATTTTAAGTTTAAGTTCACGGTTATTTAGCAACTGGATAAACAACCTCATGTAAAAATAAAACTGTAATAGGCTCCCGCTTGCTCTCCTCTTCCTGGTCGCTTTCCCTTGACCTCTCGCTCTTCCGCTCGCTTTTCCGTTCCCGCTTGTTTTCTTGTTCCCGTTTCCGCTCGCTTTCCCGCTCCGCTCATTTTGTGACCGATTTTAATTTTTTTTGACCAAAACCTTTTCGAGGTGACAAATGTTTACTATGCGAACTTTCGTGCAAATCCCTTCATTGATTTTGGAGTGCATACCGGACAAAGTCCACCCAATTGCCATATATACATATATATATATATATATATAAATATATATATATGTATGTGTATGATACATGGCCAGGTGAGGTAGGGCCCAAAGAGCCCGGGCCACCCACCAAAAATTGGACATCCCACCGATAAAAGTTTTTTTTAAAATAGCCCAGAATACGTTAGTTTTGATGGAATTTTCAAAGATACGTGACCTGACATGAAAAATTGCGGCCGACAAATAAAGCTACGCCATAATATCGCTACTGCAATTAATTCAAATTACCACAACCACATATGAGTCAACACTTAGTGAGAGAGCAAAATATGTCTTGCAACTTCGATATAGGTATTCCTTTCAAAGGTGTTATACTGTTAAAAAGACAAATGAATACACTTTAAACAGGTATATATATGCTGTCTTCTTGAATGATATCCCACAATCACCATTGTCATCATCATCATCATCATCAGGCGGGATTTTCAAAGTCGACATTACTTCCTTGGATAGCGCAGATTTTTCTGAACAACTCAAGGCAAAAGTGAAATTTAAGCATTAACACAAATTTCTCAAGGCAAAAGTGAAATTTAAGCATTAACACAAATTTCCAGGCAAAATAGGCTTAAATGAGCAATTAATGATGCAAATTATAGGTTCACATCTACATTTGCTAGTTTCGTCAAGTTTTTTTTCTCAGACTGATTTAAAATAAAATTAAAAGCGTCATGCTTGCTCTCAACACCATCGCAAAAACCCATAAAGTTTCGACCAAGTAAAAAATCTAATTTAAATCTGCCTGGGATAGGGAGTTCAGCGCCCAGTTACACCGCCGCTGAAATTATTAAATCCACCCCCTATCAGCTTCCATCGTTTCCCTAATCTCATTATTGGCCCTATATAAAATTTAATTCGAGATCCTTCATTCATCCACCTGATCGCATTCACAACCCACATCCTATTAAGAAACATCAAGCTCTTTATTAAGCTTCTGCGTCACGTTATTTTTTTGGAACGATACGATAGGATACGATTTCTTAAATTTGTCTCGAATTAAACGATGCGATATGAGACGCCTCGATCAATAACGAGTAGAGGTGTGCGCGTGGACGACTTTTCGTCCCCATCCCCAACCGTCCCCGTGAGTGTCATCCCCATCCATCTCCATCCCCAACCGTCCCCGCAGTGTTTCATGCCCATCCCGTATCGTTTTGAAATCTCGATTGATTTCGATATAACGATTACGGGACGCAGATGCTTACTCTTTATGTCTACCACATTTTTGGTTTGTTATTTAAATTTTGTGTATGGCAGATTTAGCCACTACTTGCACTTTTTAACAAACTAAAGATAACCCTCATACGTTCACCTCACTCATAAAACGTAACACACAGTTTCAAGTTGGCAGCTCAAATTGATTTCTGTTGTACAAAGTGATATTTTCTTAAACCCAATTCAGAGACCCATTGAGGCATAAGTGAATTCTTACATACAAAATATTGATTGCAATTTAACGAAAAAACAGTTCATCCACAAAACAATCCTGGTTTTTATTATTATCACTTAATAAGAGATCGTCAAAAAATCTACGGACCAAAAATAATTAGAAGGCAATATTGTTTCTAAAAAACAAATACCTGTTCCTATGAGCCGATGCCAAAAGGCACGAACGAGGTGCACAAAACATTTAATGTTATTACGAGGGTGAGAATCGGTTGCAATATTAAGAAAGTCGATATAAAAAAATATTGAAAGATAAAAAAGGCATCTAAATTGAACAAAAAACAAAGAAGGGAAAGAAGAAAATAGAAACGGAATAAATACGAAAAATATCATTTCTCACAAAACGGCATACATGCACATACGATATATATATATATGCAAAATGCGTGACACCTGAGATGAGTGGAAGTGACATAAAGGCCATCCAACAATGTGCAACAGCAACGACCGGTAGGTCGCAGGTCCGGAAAAAAACAAACGTGACTCCACAACAAGGTGTGCAGCACACCTGGAAGACACACACACACACACACTTACGAGACTAAACACACACACACACGAGACTAAACATGCACAAAAACACGTGTGCATAAAAGAACTGTAACGACGTAGAAACGGTAGAAGTAGAACCTGAAATCAATCATTTGAAACTTTTGACTATTTTTGTTGCAAACTCGTCGACGACGTTCTGCAGCTCTTCCAGCTCGTATTCCTCCAGGATGAAAAAGTCCTTCAACGAACTCGATTTCTTGAGAGCGCAATGGTAACAGTAGACTAAATTCTTGCAGGCAAATATGACATTGAAAACTTCCGACTGAAAATAGCCGATATAAAAATAACTTGAAAATAATAGACATTTATCATTTTAAATTGCACATAAATCGCGATTAAAAAATATCTATAACTGACCAAGCAGAGTTCACAATAATGAGCCAAATCCTCGGGTAACCTCTCCTGCCTCGTGGTCTTCTTGCCGATCCTCTGAACCCTCAAAAGAACTTCTCGGCACTGCCTCAAGCTCGCAGAAACGACTTTGAACAAGTGATCGGCAAATTTTCTACAGGACAAATCTCAAATATAGTTTCATCTATTCGCTCAGTGCATTTGCGAAAAAATTAAAAAAATTAATTAATTTAGCAGTCACCTAACAAGAAAGAAAAAAATAAAATGCAAATACAGACATGTTGACAAGAAGCGGTCCATCGCTTCTTATGAAGTACTTTGTCAAATTCCAGGAGACTTGAATGATCGGAACGATGGACTTGTACGGTGGTTGAAGACGGTTGTATTCGTATCTTTCGATGGCCGATTTGATCTGCCACTCGCTCATCGGGCCCACGTTCCATGCCACGTTGTTACACCATCCCTTTAATGAATCACAGATTCATTTAGTTACTAGAATTAAATTATAGACAATGCTATATAAATAGTAAGAATAAAATACTACTACTACTACTAATAATAATAATTTATAAAATAATAATGGTGAATAAATAATAATTTAGAAATAATAATTTATAAAATAAAAATTCATTAGAATATTACGTAACGATATCTCAGGAAATAACAAAAATAAAGGACACAAACACGAACCATGGCTTGGACCCAATGAATCGTGCCAGGTCCTATCCAGATGATGTCGCCCGGTTCTTGGAGTACGTGGTAGACTGGAATGTTGTTCGCTTCGAGATCCTTCGTGTCGGGCCACCAAGAACCGCTGTTGTAATTCACCCCGTTCCTTAAATGAAAAAATATACTTCTTTTAGGCTCAGTACCAAATGAATTCAACTTTTTGCCGATCGCTGCCTCACCATAAAACATTCTCTTAAAAAGTTATTCCTATGAAAAAAAAACTTAGTAATTCACACTAAGTACTTCACACAGATCCTCTGATCACTCTTACTTTTTACAGGCTATCTCTAGTAAGCTAATAATATGCAAAAGCCAACAAACCACCATGCATACTATTGGATGAAAAATACATAGAGTACTTCACACTGATCAATCTTACTTTTTACAGAGGCTGTGGATGACGCCCCAATATTCCTCGGAGACGGAAAACCACTCGCACGATCCCGGACCGACGTTTATGTTGACCGCACTGAAGTTGTTGTTTTCTTGGTGTCCTTTTATATACCGATATAAGAGGAAAAACAATTAACTCGCATGTAACATAGGAATAGGAACAAGATGGTTGACAGACCGGATAGGAACGCGACCGAACGTAAATTAAAACAAAAACGTAAATTTAATCACTCACCGGGAGTTTTACAGCCGGGAACTTTCATGTAAAGCTGAACCGTGTTGACGCCGAGAACGTTGTGGCCGATGTGATTCAACATATTGCATTCTTTTGCATGAACCTGTAAATCGACATGGACTCGTCATTAATTACGGGTCAAACAATACAAAAGTAATAGAAAAAAGCGAAATCAGTATACGAGACTTTAAGAAAGTTTGGCAGCTTTTCCAGTTCAGCAAGCTGCTCACCCCAAATATTGTGGTTGGATAAGTCGACATTGGTTCCAAAATGAATATTATCCTTTCTGACAAATAAAAAAATGAAAACAAACATATATAAATACAAACATACAAACAAGCAACTGATGAAATATTCAAAAACCAGAGAATTATTTCTAAAATATTCAAACATTAAACACAACTATCTCCTCACCTGCTGATAATCATTATAAATTCATGATCTCAATTAATTTAAGATAAACAATCACTGAATCACCTGGTAGAAGACCTCGAGAGTCTTAAAGACTCAGCTGGTTTGGTGGCTTTCAGCTACAAATATTTCAAACAGCTCAGGTATATCGATTACTAGACCTGATATAACATTAATTATATAAAATCACAAAAAAGACCAAAAGTACTCACAAAGGACAGCGCTTGGTACTTTGCGTATTCGTCGATGGTCATCGTTGAAGGCCTACTCTGAATGTTCCACACCTTTCCCTGGGAACCCGCGGATTTGGTTTTCGAACTGACCGACTTCGTCTGGACTCTGATCTCCATGTTGTATTCGCCGCACGTCTTGCGCAGAGTCGCCGTCGAAAATACTTCGAGTCCTGCACGACCAATCGATTGATGATGACAATCTCAACTTATTCTATGAAGATGAATAAAAACGCTGACACTATAATCATACAGCGAGATCAATCTTCTAACATGCATAGATCGCAATAACATTTAAGAACAAGTGAAACAAAAACAAAGTTTTTTAAAAACACACTTTTATATAATCGATTGTGTAGGCCACATTCTGTTACATAAACAACGAGCATATTGGCATAGACAATAAATAGTTCGACGAAAATATCACAACTAATTGTTTAATTAAATTTTGTCCAATCGATCCGAAAATTTGATAGAATGCATTGTTAATAAGTTCGGAGGTATGTTTAAATTTTGAAGTCTCTAGCTCATCGGGAAGTTAGTTTAAAATCGATTGCAAAATCTGACGACAGACAGACAGAGAAGTCAAGTTAAGTAAAAATGTGTAAAAATGAAAAACATAACAAAAACTATTGGTTTATAACTGCATATTATAAAGAACAACTCACTTATTTCACAACTGCATAGATAAATGCATAGTATAATAAAAACAACTCACCTATTTCCTAACTGCATAGATGAATGCATAATATGAAAAAACTCACTCACTTATTTTAATAGCATTACATAATCCTTTTAGAATGCAGCAACGTTGCGCTGAACAATATTCATACAAAGACTGGCTGTGGGCGTGTTTGAAGTTTGCGACCTGGAAAGCAACACAAAAGCATGATTCCCTGATTATAACTTCGAAAAACACTTGAAATATTATTCAAGGATCATCGAACAATCCGAACCTGAACTCCGGGAAAGGGCGGACGCATTGGCACCTCACCGTCTGTTTGTGGCGCACGAGGGGGCTGGGGGGGATTGCGTGGATCCCCGAATTCTGGCAGCAAGCACAACATCGAGTTTTCATCGACCCCTGGATGCAACGAACATAAAATAACTTTAAAACCCAGGAAATGTCGATCAACCATGAAAAAATCTCGGAATTATTACCGGAACATTCAGCAACTTCGTCGGTGCAGTATAACTGCTCGCTTTTGGTTTCTGGCGATTCAAAATTTCCTTCTGTGGCAATTCCACAAGTGCTTGAAACCTTTACATCTTCAAATGGATTAACGGCCGAGCCGCCTACGGCCAACTCGTCAGCCTGGTAAACTGAGCCAACAAGTTCATCACGGACACCCGGTCCTTTTTGGCTCAAATGTCCATAACTCAAGCCACAAGACGTCAACTGAGGTGATGATTTTTCGCAGGAACCAGCTGCAACTATGGAGGAATCGCGTTCAGAATATTGCCGAAATTCAAGACAGGAGAAGGTTGACTGAACTCGTTCGGCTGATTTCTTTTCGAAAGCTTCGCAATCAGTCTGCGCCGATTCGGTTTCGCCGAGAACATTTAACAGCAGGAGTTGATTAGATATATCTAAATCCTTGTTTTGAACACGTTTGCTCGGCTCCTCAGCAACAGAAGTAAGGATTTTATCGCTTGTTGTATCGATAACATTCGAACCACATTTTTTATCGTTCCTTTCCTTCGGGCGGTGCTGCTCAGAGTTACCACAGGTTTCCCATTCACTCTGGAAAATATAAAACAACCTTAGATAACAAACACGTTGGTAGAGCATAGAAACACAAACAGAGACCAAAACACTTAAAAAAAAAAAACAAATATAATACGACAATGAACCGGGTTCCTCCTGCAATCCTCAGCAACTTTGATGAAAGATGCCGAGAGATCGAAACTACACACAGAAAAGGAACCATATAACAGTCAGCATTAGAATAGATAGATATAAGCAGGCAATTGAAAAAAAATGTTGTTGTAGGCCAATTATTTCTAGCTGATTGTGAAGGTCATTGAAGAGATAAGGATGAAGATGGATAAATACTAATTATACCAGCTTCGAGATACTGGGATAATAAATAAGTCATTTGCTGTCATTGGGTATGAATTCGTTGAGAAAAGTGATGCTTAAATAAGAAGAATTCTGTTCAATTTTGAATTCCTTATATTAACTTCACTGCCGGTCTTGCTTGCTTGAATGTTTGCAAACCTTGAAAATGAAATTTAACTAACTTCCCATTATTCAAACAAGCTGAAATTTAAAATATAGGCTCATTCCTGATGACAATGAAGAAGTATGAAGTATTATAGTTTAAAAATAATTTGAAAATTTTTTTTTATTAAAAATAATAATTATCTATGTTTTAAAAAAATTTACAATTGAGAAGCTGGCAAACCTTGAAATATAAGGAATTTGTAAAAAAAAAATTGTTTTTTACGGCTGACTTGTTAAATTGTACACAAACTGGGTCAAATAAAGTTTGTTGATCATGTATGCAACATGCAGACTGCTTGTTAAGAAGTATAGACAAGCAAAGGCATCTACCTTTTCAAAAAGTATCGAGTGGGATTGTATTTCATCTTTTTAAGAAGTATGGAGCAGCAGGGTATTTCATCTTTTAAATAAGTATGGAGTGACAGAGTATTTCAACTTTTCAAGAATTATGGAGTGATAATGAGTTAATCTACCTATTTTTTGAGAAATGTGGCTAGCAGAGTAATCGGCCTTTTCCCAGAAGCATAGAGTTGCAAGGTAATATACTTTTTCTAAAGAATGTGTGAGAGAGAAATTAATGAAAGTGAGCACTCCAGTCATAGATATTGAAGTGAACTGATAAAAAGGTTTTACTTTTAAGGTCAAGTAAATAAAAAATTTGAAGACATGATTTTTCCAAAAAATAAAGTTTAATAAAGCATTGAGTGTGGCACTCGGCTACGTTGTCACATATTTAAAATTTATTCCAAACGTTTTAGACCTCTAGCTAGAAGAAAAGTTGGCTAAAAATTGCTTATACGATTTGACCTAAACAGACGATGGGACAAAGACAGTTATTTTAAGCACATAAAAGGCCATCAATGATACTCGCTTTATAGTTTAACAAAATAAAGAAGTGCAGAACAAATGATAAATTTGAACACACCATTTTTTATATCGATCAAGCCAAAAAGTGAACAAGATATAGTCGTAACAATAATCCTGGATTTCAGTATCTGTTTTTTCGTATTAATATTTTATAAATAGAGACAACTTTAGTAAAATTAAACAAGCATAATTTTAACTTTTTTAAAAATTTATTTACAACATCTCACAAGGACTAGTTTCGTTGCCGTGGTTGAAATAACAAAAAACTTGTATTAAAAATATCCTTTGTAAGAAGACTAAAAGATGCCGACAGTATTGTCTCTCCAAATCAATTTATAATAGTCGATCGACGCGTGCGTGGTGTGGCACTCGGCTACATTGTCAACAGAGCTGTTCGACACTGATTTGATACTTCAGCTGTGTATGAGGTTAATTCACAAAAACCGTGCAACGAGTCTTTCACTCTCAGTCAATACAAAATAGAAGTTGACTACTGGTGGTCTCCAAATCCATATATGTGTCACGAAGACACGTAACAAACTGCAACAGATGGTAAAAATCTTGCTAATCAACCAGAAAAACTTGAATTTGTGAAACAAGCACATGATTAAATTTTGAAATTTAAAACTTTTATAACGAGAGTTATCAATTGTCTATTGAGGTTAAGAAAAATCCTTCTACAATTAATTACTTGTTTGAATATATTATATAAATAAAATTAGCCTATTATTTTAAACCAGAGATTATTTATAATTTATATGGATCAAAAACTTTACAAATAATTTATTCAAATTAATTTGCGTAAATTCCCGTTCAATCAATGTAGTTTGTATAGAGATAAATCCGAAATTATCAACCAACCGAATTTTTCTTTTTTAGTACTAGTTTAATCTTTAAACTGTTTCCAGTAAACGCTGAAAAATCCCCCATCCCTCTCTCAAAGAAAGCAACACTCGTTTCCGAAACTTAAAAACATAAGTTATTATTGTATTTAGAAAAAGAAAAAACAGCTGTGTGCTGCTAATCGTACGAAGCAGAAAAGAGCCAGATGTTACATTTTAGTTTTGTAATAATGTTAAAATATTTTCTAAACAATTAAAAACACCAACTATTTTTCTATAATTTCATATATATACATAGATATATATATATAATATATAAGGATATATTACAGATATATATATATATATATATATATATATATATATATATATATATATATATATATATATATATATATATATATATATATATATATATATATATATATATATATATATATATATATATATATATATATATATATATATATATATATAGTATAAATTAAATTACATTTAAAATTGTCTGTTTCCAGCTTTGACGTTAGTTAAGCCATGCGTAAAACGTCAAGTATAATAAAGAAAGAACTCATTGTTTTAAAATGAGCATACAAATTTATCAGCCTTTGTCTTTGAAAATATCTTGTACAGACTTTGCGTTGTTCAACTTTAAAACTATTTTTCTTGATTTTTCTATTGAAAGAAAAGGACTTAGTTATCAACTTAAGAAAAACGTGAGGTTGTCATCACATCTATTGCAAGTACTAGTTTCTAGAAGTCAGGAATTGGGAACAGGAATATGCAACGATTATTTGGTGCCGTGTTTGACAGAATGT
This sequence comes from Erpobdella octoculata, assembly GCA_963978895.1. Taxonomy (NCBI): domain Eukaryota; kingdom Metazoa; phylum Annelida; class Clitellata; order Hirudinida; family Erpobdellidae; genus Erpobdella; species Erpobdella octoculata. The sequence continues at coordinate 2,812,787 of OZ022246.1, forward strand.
CACGATTATAAGTATTGTAATAATAATAATATTGTCATCAAACATTTAGATGTTAAAAAACTGATGATACCACTAAGAAACCTGATTAAAAAAGTTAAACTGTCAAAAATATCAGTTACTCTTTGTCTTCGTGAAAATCAATTACATAAAGATGCTGCTTATTTAATGTTATATAGGACTGTTAGAGAAGCTGCGCATTTGTCTATAAATTTGGAAAAGTTAGAATTTGATTCTAATTGCGATATCTTGGAACGATACCACAAAGTGACTAAAAATAAAACTACGGTTTGGATGTGTCCAAACCTGAAACAACTTTTTGTACGTTGTTTCTGTAATCGGAATCATTCTAGATCAGACTTAATAAGTCTTCTTAAAATTGCTTTTCCCTGCAAGAATCTAAAAGCCTTGAAGATATCTGGTTGTGAATTAACCTTAAATTTATTGGAAAAGTTGAGAACATTTTGTAACCTTAAAAAATTGGCTTTAAGCAATTTAAATAATGGATCTTTAGATGATTTGATTTGCGTTTTAACTAATTTGTCAAAACTTGTTTGGTTGGATATTAGTAATAACAAATTCTGCAATATTTCTATGGAATCTAATCGCCAGAAATTATATCAACTTATCGACTCTTTGCCTCTCCTAATGCACTTTGATATAAGTTCCATCTGGTTTGAAACAAAAAGACCAGTACCATGGTCTCATAAAAGACAGTTTTCTTATTTGGGCATGTATTTTTATACATATTTCTGTAGCAACATTTTTTCATACACTAATTGTGGTGATGTCGGAACTTTCAGAACCGTTAAAGGACTGGTAGCATCGTTGAAATACAACTTAGCAAAAAGAGAACTTTATCTTAGAGGATTGTCGTTGTTGGAAGAGTTGATTGAGGTTTTATATTTTACTCAAAGTGTAGATTGCAAACTTTCAATTATTTTCAAATTGTTGTACAAAGGATTGAGCTATTATGAAGATGATTATGACGTCGGAGAAAAAATCTGTAAGTTATTCGTGCGTTTAGCGGAAAATTTTCTTAAGTGTCGAAGCAAAATTAAAAAAACCGTACAAGTGATTTTGTACCAAATTGGAAATGGAAGTTTTAAGGATATTAGAATTAGCCAGATTTCAAAATTACACTTTGGAAATGGTTTCGTGCATGAATTTGTTAATAACAGTTCATGGCTGTTGACGGTTCGTTTTTGTGGAATTAAATCAGATTATATATAGATAATTATTTGTCGAAATGCATACATTATTACTATTGGAGAGATAAATGGCTGCATCCTATGGCTATAAATATTTGGACAAGTGTTTTGAATCATTCAACTTTGAAAACATTTCAATACGAAATTGAACTAATCGTAAATAATCAAGAAGAATATAAACAAGCTCTCATTGATTGGGGATTCAAAGATTACAAAATCGTAAATAATCGTTTCACATATCAATTTGGCTACATTGATACAAATAAGGCTCATGACAACGACGCTGCCAATATAAAGGATGATGAGGATGATGATGATGATGATGATGATGATGATGATGAAGACGATGATTCCATAATCTATCATCACGAGAAAAATAATGTCATTCTCATTAATGATGATGGTATCGTCGTACATAATGAACATGTTGGTATCATCGTACTTGATGATGATGATGACTGGGATTCCGATGAGGAACGAAAAAATTACGTCGATGATGATAATTGTCAATATTACGATTTTTAAAGCTGCTTTTGAGGTCTATAGCTACCAACCGCAGATTTTTTGTAATTCGTATGTTTAATGTATTTTTCTTTTTCATTGCCTTTTTCTTGCTTTTTTCTTTTTCTTTTTTTCTTTTTTTTTCTCTTTCTCTTTTTTTCTCATTCTTTTTTCTTTATTTTTTTCTTGTCTTTCTCTTTTTTCTTATTTCTCTTTTTTCTCTTCTTTTTTTTCTTATCTCTCTTTTTTCTTTTCTCTCTTTTTTCTTATCTCTCTTTTTCTCTCTCTCTCTCTTTTTTCAATAGACGTAAATTCGGCATTTTCCATGGGAGGCAAAATTTTCCTGCCATTACATAGCTTACTGACAGGGTTACCCAGTGTTTACCGGGTTTTTTGGTTAATTTTTTTCTCTTTTTTTCAAATGAAACGTCAAATAAATAACAGTTTTTTTAATTTTTCAAAATTTTCTTATTAATGAAATGTTCATGCCTGGATGTGATAAGCGAATGCTTTCACACACACATTACCTATATACAGGGTGGCCCAAAAAAGTGAGACGGTTTCAAATTTAGACGAAATATTTCCAAATAAACAAAATATTACCTCGATGATCTTACTTACTAACTCTAATCATAATGTCGATATTAAGTTAATTTTCGGTTGCCATCTTTGACTTTTAGTGTGATCAGAGAATGCAATAATTAAAAAACATATTATAGGGTCGTCTCACTTTTTTGGCCACCCTGCTTATAAAAATGACTGTGTGTGTGTGTATGGACTTTGTGCATTGATACACCATTCATCTGATCGTAATAAAATTTCAACACAACCTTGAGAGTCACAAAATGAGCGGAGCGGGAGCGGTAGAGTGAGCGAAACAGAAACTAACGAATGAGCGGGAACGGAAACAGGAAAATAAGCGGGAACAAAAACAGGAAAATAAGCGGGAACGGAAAAGCGACTGAAAGCAAAAGAGCGAGCGAGAAAAAGAAAATGACCGAAAACGGGAGTGCAAGCAGTAGCGAGAAAGCGAATGGGAGCGGGATAGAGATCGGGAACGGGAGAGCAACCAGAAACGGAAGAGCAAGCGGGAACGGAAAAGCGACCGGGAGCGTGAAATCAAGCGGGAAAAAATGGGAGCGAAAGAGAAAAAAATAGAAAAACCTCGGGCATCGCCGAGTACTCCACTAGTATCTATATAAATATGTAGGTAGTAAGTACAAGCAGGGAGGAGTGAAAAGATGAATCTCCAACTAGAGTATCAATTGATATTTTTTGGGTATAATACCTTGTTTTTGGAAAATGCCTGTAGTTTTTTTGGAAGAAAAAAGTGGAATTCCTTGAAAAAAAATTTGAAAAATACTTACGACTATCCCTCACCGGTTATTAGCTTTTTTGAAGAAAATATCAAAAAAATGTCAAAAGGATCTCTCCAGAAATTTCTGGATCCGCCATTGGATATAGGGGGAGGGGTTGAATGATTTAAGCATAATGCAGGGGCAAGTAAAAAAATTTCCAAATTGAGTGCATAAAATTTTGTTTTATTTGTGTGCAATTTTTTTTATAATAGTTTATAGTCCTTTACACCAGGTGTTTTAAGACTGAAATATCTTTATGTAGGAAGCACCTAAGTACTTCCTGTCGTGGATCATAATTTGTTCCTTTTAACTTTTCCCTTCTCCTTTCTCCAGGCTTGGGACTGGCTCGCAATTAGCGAGGCGGAGTTTTTGTGTGTACGATAAATATTGATAACTTTGATGTAAACAGCTGTGAATGAATCAACATTGTATCAATACCACTAATAGGCTAAATTTCCACGAGTTGCTGATTGTATTTTTTGCACAGAAAACAGCTAATCTTAGGACCAGCGCTGATACACAACTTATTACTCTGCATTTATTGGTAAATCTAGCATCAAGCTCAGATATAAAGTTGTTTACACACGCAAAAAAGATTCCAATACACATTGAATCAACACGAGGTTAAGTAAAGTTAAAATAAATATTTTATATAATAAACTCTACTTGAAAAAATTGTTTAGAAATCAAGGGTGGGGGCAAATTGTCTTCACATGCCAGAAAGATTTCAATACGTATTGAATCATTACTAGGTTAAGTAAAATTAAAATTAAAAAAATATATAAAGTAAACTTTAGGAAAAAAAATTAAAATTGTAAAAATCAGGGAGTGCAAATGCCCCCCCCCCCCCCCTGCTCCCCGCAATTTACAACTCTGCCTCTTTCTCTTTTTCTCGGTGGAATCAAGCTATAGATATAAACTATTCATAGAACTTCAGTCTTCTCAACAAAGACAAATTTTTGTAAGTTGGAAACCATTGGGTTGACTTTACAGTAATCTGTGCTAAAATGAACCTGCATGTCATCCGCAAAATAATAATCCGTGATACTCAAAAATATTTTCACGAATAATCTTAGACTAAGGACCGAACCTCAAGTAACTACAGTCGGCTTTGACATCAAAGGCTAACAAAAGTAAGAGCAAAACCATTCCAGTATGATATCAAAAATGTCGAAGCCACGTTGAAAAACTCAACATCATACCTGAAGAAGCGCTGATCCACCATATTGAACGTGGCAGACATATCAAGAAGAACAAAATTTGAATCTGGCTGAGTAATTAAGTTGTTACTACTCAAGTTGTACTTGAGTACGAGTACGAGTACCATTTCTGATGTTTTAATTTAAATTTATTTAGTCTTGTTTGGTGATCTGGAGAAAGCCAAATTGATTGGAGCCGCCAGAGAAACGACTGCCACCAGGACTCTAGCCAGTTATGTGGCAAATTTCAATAGAGAGAAATGGATAAATAGTCGTAAGGCGCTGATTGTGCAAGCAGCTCTGCAAATGGTGATAAAAATTTGTTTTAAACGCAATTTCATTTAATTTTAGTAATTTTATTGTTAAATTTGTTTAATTTACAATTCATAAAATAACTCACATTTTTATTTAATTTACGCAGGTACTTCATAATGATCTATTCAGAAATGCTTTGCTAGCAACCGGTGATGCAGAATTGTACTTCCAAGGTGGAAGAACACTTGGCGTACACATTGATGACAATGGTGTGAGGTCAGGCAAGAACCTGGCCGGTAAGGCCTTGAAAATTGTCCGAGAAATTCTTCAAAATTAGAGAACTTTGATTTTAAAACAATTTGAAAAAAACATTGTTTCTTTAAATTTAATAAATGATTGGACTTGACATCAGTTGTGTTTGGTTTTTCTTTATGGATGGGTGGGAAAATGGCTGGGAGAATGGGTGGAAGGATGAGTGGAACTGGTGGGAAGATGGGTGGGAGGTTGGTTGAGTGGGAAGATGGGTGAGAGTACTGCTGGGAGGATGGGTGGGAAGATTACTGGGAGGATGGGTGAGAGGGTAGGAAAGTGGAGGCGGAAGAGACGAACGGACGAGTCGAGGGAGGTTTAAGAGTCGTATGTTCGTAAAATTTCCAGATCACTATCTAGTGACTTGTGACCAATAAGCATAACGCTTTACATCCAAATCTAACAACTTTACGGAGCTAGAAAAATAAACTTGGAAAATACAGCAAAAAGAAAAAAAAGAGAGAAAAAACAGTCAAAGATAGAGAGAGAAAAAGAGAGAGAGAAAGAGAGAGAAAGAGAGCAAGAGAGAGAGAGAAAAAAAACGTTGAAAGTGTCAAAACAGGAAAATAAAAAAAAATCTGGTGATATTGATTGAAGCCTTCAAAATTCTAAAGAGAATGCACGCTTCAACCTTAAGGCAGTTTGTTATATGACCTCTGACCTCTTCCAGTAATTTACTTAAGAGGCCAGGTATCAAAAATCTAACTGAAAGATATTTTTTTGAGAAAACACTTTAGTCCGCACACAAAGAAAGGACGTGATTTAATACGACATCAGCTGTCACCAGTGAATGACCATGAAATAATTTATTATAATACAAGCAGTGTGAAGTTTCTACTATTTCGATTCTTTTCCTTAAAATCCTCATGGAGTACAGTAAAGGAATATAAATTCACTGTAATTGCCTTTGAATGCTTAAAACGAAGTGATGACTCTCGTTTCCACCACCAGCACTACCACCACCGCCGCCACCACCTGACCACCACCACAACCACCACCACAACCTCTACTACTACACTACCATATCCGAATGTGGTCAGTTGAGAGGGACGCCAGAGTTCCATGCGTTTTTCATCTGCAACTCAAAATTTCAGTTTTAAAATTCGTTTCAATGCGCGGAGCTCTGTTGTTGTTTTCCCTCCATGGCTGCATGGCAGCTTTTTCTTAAAATTCATGGCAGAAAAAAAAATTTCTCGAATTCATTTTCGATCAAAAACTTTTTCGTGGTTTATGCACTTTGTGTTTTCAAAAGTGTTCTCGCGCAGAAAAAAAGACAATTTTATAACAATGGTAAAACTAATATTGCATTTAGAAATCGATTTGCATAATTTTGAATTCTATTTTTAAAAACTTTGTTTTTGTACAGTCTTGTTTTAACTTGTCGTCTTGTTTTTTTCTAGAAATTAACTCGCACTTGATTTGGAGTAAAAAAAACACAAACAAAACCAAGGAAACTGTTTATGCGTGTAATGAAGCTTCGTTTGGAACGTGATGTTGAAGGGATTGTCAGTTGCCTTTGATGCGTAGATGAATATATAGCAGGATGGACCGAATGATGATGGTTAGAAAGATGACTGGGAGGATGGGTAGAAGGATGGATGGGAAGATGGCTGGGAGAATTGGGTGGGAGGATGGGTGGGAGGATAGATTTAATGGAGGATGAATGAGAAGCTGGATGAGAGGATGAGTGGGAGGTTAGCTGGGTGGGAGGATGGGTAGGGGATGGGTGGGGTGGGGTGGGAAGATGGGTGGGAAGATTTCTAGGAGGATGGGTGAGAGGGTAGGTAAGTGGAGGTGGGACAGACGAGCGGAGAAGTTGAGGGAGTTTCGTAGATCAATAGTAGAATGTTAATTAGCAGTAATTATTTTGTTGTTTTGCAAAGAAAAAATGTTTCCTAAATCTCCAACAGGACGGAAAAAACGTTTCGGCTTTAGTTGAAAAATAATTTTGAGCCGACGACAATATACAGTAATGTAAGTGCTCCCGTGCTAATTATGACTTATTTTGTTACGTCTTAAAAGTGAACTGCACAGTATTCACTTAATTTATTAATTCAAAAGAGAGAATAATAATAGGGTTCGGCACATTCTGATTTCGGAGACACGTGCGGGTGGCAGGTAATACTGTGTGATCCCATATGCACGAGTCGTTCCCGGCGCCTCTGAAGCTTAGCAACTGGCGCTTCTAATCGATCCTACTACTACTACTACTAATAAAAGCGCCCGTCGCGTTCCCGCTCTTTCGCGCGCACTGTGAAAAACGGCGGCGAGCGCGATATTCTTCCGGTTTCATTTTTCCACTTTTCAGCGAGCATGTCGTGGAGAAGCAGCTGATCACTCAAAAGTTTCGATATCTCGCGTGTTGTCGTTATTCACGTTTTTTTTCTGAATTCTCACTTTTCTTGCTGCCAGTAATTTAACAGTCTTGTGAAAAAAAAATAAGAATATGAACAACTATCTAAACCCGACCACGACAGAATCGTGGTCGGGTTTCAACTTGCAAAACTCGAGCGATGATGCGACGAAACTTCTCGAGATTCCCGTTTTAACTGGCAAAGAAATAACGCGGGCCATTATTTTGAGTTTGATATATATATAAGTTGCGTATAAACTGTGGAATCAATTTATCTTTGAGACTTGCTCTGAGAAATACAACTCGCTATTTGGAGGAAACAACTTTTCGAGCCAAATTCTCTTGATTTGGAAGGTGGAGTGTTTACTTTTTTGTTGGTGTGCTAATTCTTTGATAATTTCGGTTTTTTCTGTTTGTTAACTTTTCTCGTTTTACTTTTGACCCTGATGATGGCTGTCATAGCTGAAACGGTCCGTCGGTTTGACAATAAAAGTTTAACGAAAAAGTTTTTGACTAATTGTAGTCTCGAACAGCGAGTTTTATACCGAAACGTTGAGAATTTGGCTCGAAAAGTTGTTTCTGCCAAATGGCGAGTTGCATTTCTTAGAGCATGTCTCAAAGATATATATATATATATATACATATATATATATATATATATATATATATATATATATATATATATATATATATATATATATATATATATATATATATATATATATATATATATATATCACATATTATTGCATAATATAAAATACATTCAAAATTGTCTGTTTCCAGCTTTGACGTTAGTTAAGCCATGCGTAAAACGTCAAGTATAATAAAGAAAGAACTCATTGTTTTAAAATGAGCATAAAAATTTATCAGCCTTTGTCTTTGAAAATATCTTCTACAGACTTTGCGTTGTTCAACTTTAAAACTATTTTTCTTGATTTTTCTATTGAAAGAAAAGGACTTAGTTATCAACTTAAGAAAAATGTGAAATTGTCATCACATCTATTGCAAGTACTAGTTTCTAGAAGTCAGGAATTGGGAACAGGAATATGCAACGATTATTTGGTTGCGTGTTTGACAGAATGTCATGATTATAAGTATTGTAATAATAATAATATTGTCATCAAACATTTAGATGTTGAAAAACTGATGATACCACTAAGAAACCTGATTAAAAAAGTTAAACTGTCAAAAATATCAGTTACTCTTTGTCTTCGTGAAAATCAATTACATAAAGATGCTGCTTATTTAATGTTATACAGGACTGTTAGAGAAGCTGCGCATTTGTCTATAAATTTGGAAAAGTTAGAATTTGATTCTAATTGCGATATCTTGGAACGATACCACAAAGCGACTAAAAATAAAACTACAGTTTGGATGTGTCCAAACCTGAAACAACTTTTTGTACGTTGTTTCTGTAATCAGAATCATTCTAGATCAGACTTAATAAGTCTTCTTAAAATTGCTTTTCCCTGCAAGAATCTAAAAGCCTTGAAGATATCTGGTTGTGAATTAACTTTAAATTTATTGGAAAAATTGAGAACATTTTGTAACCTTAAAAAGTTGGCTTTAAGCAATTTAAATAATGGATCTTTAAATGAGTTGATTTGCGTTTTAACTAATTTGTCAAAACTTGTTTGGTTGGATATTAGTAATAACAAATTCTGCGATATTTCGATCGAATCCAATCGCCAGAAATTATATCAACTTATCGACTCCTTGCCCTTCCTAATGCATTTTGATATAAGCTCCACCTGGATTGAAACAAGAGAACCAGTACCATGGTCTCATAAAAGACAGTTTTCTTATTTGGGCATGTATTTTGATACAAATTTTTGTCGCAACATTTTTTCATACACTAATTGTGGTGATGTCGGAACTTTCGAAACCGTTAAAGGACTGGTAGCATCGTTGAAATACAACTTAGCAAAAAGAGAACTTTATCTCAAAGGATTGTCGTTATTGGAAGGGTTGATTTATGCTTTTGGTTTTAATGAAAGTGTAGATTGCAAACTTTTGATTATTTTCAAATTGCTGTACAGAGGATTGAGCTATTATGAAGATGATTATGATGTCGGAGAAAAAATCTGGAAGTTATTCATGCGTTTAGCGGAAAATTTTCTTAAGTGTGAGGACAAAACTAAAAAAATAGTACAAGTGATTTTGTACCAAATTGCAAATGGAGATTTTAAAGAGTTTAGAATTAGCCAGATTTTAAAATTAAACATTGGAAATGGTTTGGACCATGAATTTGTTAATAACAGTTCATGGCTGTTGACGGTTCGATTTTGTGGAATTAAATCAGATTATATAGATCATTATTTGTCGAAATGCATACATTATTACTATTGGAGAGATAAATGGCTGCATCCTAACGCTATAAATATTTGGACAAGTGTTTTGAATCATTCAACTTTGAAAACATTTCAATATGAAACTGAACTAATCGTAAATAATCAAGAAGAATGTAAACAAGCCCTCATTGAATGGGGATTCAAAGATTACAAAATCGTAAATAATCGTTTCACATATAAATTTGGCTACATTGGTACAAATAAGGCTCATGACAACGACGCTGCCAATATAAAGGATGACGAGGATGATTATGAGGATGATTATGATGATTATTATTATGATGAGGATGATGAGGATGATGATGATGATGATTATTATTATGATGAGGATGATGATGATGATGACGACGATGATTCTATCATCTATTATGACGAAGAAAATGATGTTATTCCCAATAATAATAATGGTATAAACGTAGATAATGATGATGTTGGTATCGACGTAAACAATGATGATGTTGGTATCGACGTCAACAATGATAATGCTGGTATCATCGTACATAATGATGACGATGATTCGGATATCCATGAGGAACTGAAAGATTACGTCGATGATGATAATTGTCAGTATTACGATTTTTAAAGTTTTTCTAAAATCTATAGTTACCTACCGAATATTTTTTGTTTAGAAACTAAACTGTAACCAAATTTTTTCCAATAAAAATTTTTTTTTTTATCCTATAAATAGACTAGCAGTGCCCATTGCGGCTTCGCACGCTTGAAATTAGAATTTGAACGTGCATCTTCATTATATATATATATATAAGACGGCGGCGCGCGATATTCTTCCGAAGTTTTTTTCGACTTTTCAGCGAGCATGTCGTGGAGAAGCAGCTGATCACTCGAAAATTTCGATATCTCTCGAATCGTTCTACGCGTTTTTTTCTGAATTCCCACTGCCGGTAATTTGACAGTCTCGTTGAAAAAATAAGAATATGAACAACTATCTGAATCTGTCCACGACAGAATCGTGGTCGGGTTTCTACTCGCAAAACACAAGCGATGATGCGACGAAACTTCTCGAGATTCCCGTTTTAACTGGCAAAGAAATAACGCGGGCGATTATTTTGAGTTTGATATTTCTAATCAGTCTGATCGCAAACCTGTCCGTCCTGGTCGAGTTGTACCGTCAGAGGGGCATCCACTCGAATATCAACTTCCTGATACTCCATCTGGCAGCTGCTGACATACTGGTCACCGTTTTCTGCGGCCTGACCGACGCGGTCTGGACGTACACTGTTCAGTGGTACGCCGGTGACGTGATGTGCCGCCTGATCAAATTCATTCAAGTGTTTGCACTTTACTTTTCTACCTATGTGATTGTCGTCATCGGACTGGACAGGTGTGCAGCTGTCACGGATCCTCTGAGACACAGTAAGGAAGCATCGAACAGGACTCGGTGCATGATCATCACCGTCTGGATTGTCAGTTTCATTTTGGGCCTGCCACAGGTTAGCACTAGTTATTCTTTTTCGATAATCTTTTCCTTTTTTTTTTTTTTGCTCAAAGGTTTGTAAATAACTTCTTTAGATATTTGAACACTCGCAAAATTACGGTTCTATATGCACGTACGCACTACGCATAGCAAGCCAATTTTAAAATAACTAGCTTGCTCCATTATATTAAAACCGCGTCAAAATTAGTGCGGCGACATCTGTTTGTTGTTAAATAGGAACAGTTAAAAAAAAAAACTCTTAATAAACCGGTTTTAAAATTTCATTTATTAACATACCCTGTGTAGCTTATTTAGATCATCTGTACAATAAGAGTAAGAACGAGAATAATAATAATAATAAATAATAATAATAATAATAATAATAATAATAATAATAATAATAATAATAATAATAATAATAATAATAATAATAATAATAATAATAATAATAATAATAATAATAATAATAATAATAATAATAATAATAATAATAATAATAATAATAATAATAATAATAACAACAATAATAATAATAATAATAATAATAATAATAATAATAATAATAATAATAATAATAATAATAATAATAATAATAATAATAATAATAATAATAATAATAGAAAATGCGAAGTAAAACATCTAATTTGAACTTTGAACTCACTGATCCGTCATGAATGAAAACTTTGAAAACATGAAAAACATTTTTCTATTTTCTTTCACTGCTATGCAGAATAAAAAACAATTTTTATTCGTGAAAATTTAGATGAAAACAAACACAAGATGATTTAAAATCTATATTGGCGAGACGTTCCGAAATGTTTAGCATGAAATATCTACTCCCGCTTATCGCAGATTATATAATTTTTATTTTTTAATCGTATTCAGGGGTCAGGTGTTGAAAAAAAAATGATAAAAATTTATTTTCATATTTTTCAAATAGAAAAAAACGTATTGAAAAATTCTGAAATTCAATTACGCTTCCCCCGCAAACCGCAGGAAAGAAAGTCGCGTCGATATTTGCGTTTACATAAAAACAATCCAGGAGGAGGAGGAGGAGGAAGAGGAAGTGAAAAAGGAAGAGGAGTAGGAAGAAGAAGAAGAGGAGGAGAAGGAGGAAAAGGAAGAAGAAGAGGAAGACTAAGAGGAAAAGGAAGAGGAAGAGGAAGAGGAAGAGGAAGAGGAAGAGGAAGAGAAAGAGGAAGAGGAAGAGGAAGAGGAAGAGGAAGAGGAAGAAGAAGAGGAAGAAGAAGAGGAAGAAGAAGAGGAAGAGGAAGAGGAAGAGGAAGAGGAAGAGGAAGAGGAAGAGGAAGAGGAAGAGGAAGAGGAAGAGGAAGAGGAAGAGGAAGAGGAAGAGGAAGAGGAAGAGGAAGAGGAAGAGGAAGAGGAAGAGGAAGAGGAAGAGGAAGAGGAAGAGGAAGAGGAAGAGGAAGAGGAAGAGGAAGAAGAAGAGGAAGAGGAAAACGAAAAGGAAAAGGAAAAGGAAAAGGAAAAGGAAATGGAAAAGGAAGAAGAAGAGGAAGAGGAAGAGGAAGAGGAAGAGGAAGAGGAAGAAGAAGAAGAAGAAGAAGAAGAAGAGGAAGAGGAAGAGGAATAGGAAGAGGAAGAGGAAGAGGAAGAGGAAGAAGAAGAGGAAGAGGAAGAGGATAAGGAAAAGGAAAAGGAAAAGGAAGAGGAAAAAGAGTAGGAGGAAGAAAAGGAGGAGGAGGAGGAAGAGGAAGAGGAAGAGGAAGAGGAAGAGGAAGAGGAAGAGGAAGAGGAAGAGGAAGAGGAAGAGGAAGAGGAAGAGGAAGAGGAAGAGGAAGAGGAAGAGGAAGAGGAAGAGGAAGAGGAAGAGGAAGAGGAAGAGGAAGAGGAAGAGGAAGAGGAAGAGGAAGAGGAAGAGGAAGAGGAAGAGGAAGAGGAAGAGGAAGAGGAAGAGGAAAAGGAAAAGGAAAAGGAAAAGGAAAATGAAAAGGAAGAGGAAGAGGAAGAGGAAGAGGAAGAGGAAGAAAAAGAGGAAGAGGAAGAGGAAGAGGAAGAAGAAGAGGAAGAGGAAAAGGCGAAAGTGGTGACGCAAGTAGTGACGAATGTGATCCGTCTCACAATAACAATAAAGCAAGAATCGTCTTATCGGGACGTTACTAAGGAAACGAGGACGCTGCTGTAATTATACTTAAGGTATTACTGTTAAGCTTTTCTACGGTGCTAAGAGTATAAGTGGCTGTTGTAACTCTTTACTGCGTGGAAAGCGACTCGGAATATCCTTTCATAGAAGCATCGAATTCGAATGAAGGCTTGGCGCAGTTAAACAGATGGAAGATTAAAAGTTTTTTAAGGTTTTTGACGTCGAAAAGATAATTTTTTTCTTGAAGTTTTATTCGTCTAAACATTTATTCTAGATTCAATCTCCGCGTTTGCGTTTTGGTTGTTTGTAAACACATCGAAAGTGATAATTGCACCGGTCTCGCTGCAAAACAGGGATGGCACAATTAAAAACCATTTCGCCCGAAAAAAAATAAATTCAAAAGATTAAAATGAATAGAGGAAAAAAGAATTGTAAAATACTCAATTTATCACTTTTAAACCTTCTCGTCGCGTCGTGATTAAATAAAATAAATGTTCGGAGAGAGAGAGAGAGAGAGAGAGAGAGAGAGAGAGAGAGAGAGAGAGAGAGAGAGAGAGAGAGAGAGAGAGAGAGAGAGAGAGAGAGAGAGAGAAAGAGAAAGAGAAAGAGAAAGAGAGAGAGAGAGAGAGATCAATAATTAGATGAGAATAAGATTGATCACTCTACTCAGATTTCTGTTTTCTCCATAATCCACACGCTGTAATTAGTATTAGTTTATCTTATTATATACTATCTTTTTATGTTTCCAATGGAGTAATGATGAATTATATTATATGTTACCTACTAATGGTTAAATTTTATATTGTAGTCTCGGGTTCACATAAGATATAAAAAATTTCTGTTTTTATACCTTTTTAAAGTTTAAATATGTAAATAGATTATAAAAGTAATTTAAAATTTACTTGATCATATAAGTTAAATTACAAAACTGTATAACTGTCACATTTATGTAACTTGTAACTTTACATTCGACTCTTGTTGAAACATTTGAGCCAGTTTCTGATTTAAATACTCTCTAAGAGAACTAAAAAAACTGAGATCATATGCATTAGTCTTTCTTTTTTTTTCTTCTGTCGATAAATTTTAAAACAGTTCCGATTCGGTTGTCCGGTTGTCCCGTCGAGTATGAACCGGACCGGTTGACGTGAATTGATTCAGACAGTCAGAAATAAAACGGTCGGAATAAGAACAATTGTGCAACTACTTAAAAAATCGAAAGCGAGGTGAACATTATCGAAGCTTATTGGTACACGTCGAATGTAAGTTTAAAATTTGACGGCAACGTTTTTCGATTTGGGATTTGAAAGTAATAAATTTGTTTTCGATGTAATGTTGGCTGTTTCTTGACTTAAATTGCAAAAGTGCCCGACGCATTGTAATGTATGCATCAGCCGATATAAAATACAAAGTAAACTGTACAATGATGAGTGAGTATAATGTTCATGTTTGAACTAAACAATGATGTTCATGTTTGAACTAAACAATGATGTTCATGTTTGAACTAAACAATGATGTTCATGTTTGAACTAAACAATGATGTTCATGTTTGAACTAAACAATGATGTTCATGTTTGAACTAAACAATGATGTTCATGTTTGAACTAAACAATGATGTTCATGTTTGAACTAAACAATGATGTTCATGTTTGAACTAAACAAGAGATAAAATCAAAATGTGTCAAAGAAATAGAATGCAAAACCACAAGCACAAATAATAATAGACTGATTTTTGCTGATTTAACACAAAAACAGCCAAAAGTTAATTTTGACGTCCGCATGTCATTGGCTGAAACACCAATCAGGGATGTGCTCTAATAATGAGCAATTATAAATTGGCTATTCAAAGAGCTAAAATCGTAATAACTAAGTTTTAAATCATTTTTCATGTTTTTAAATTCTAATAAAAATAATAATTTGAAACCAACCTGTTTTAGAATTTTTTTTCGGAATTAAGTTTTTTTTTATTTACTCTTGAAAACCTGAAACTAAACAAATCAAAATTGTATCAGTAAAGTTATCATCCGGATTTATTCGGAAATTTTCACATTCTCAGGCATATATTTTCCATGTCGAGAAAGGACCGTTCAAGCAAGATTACTACCAGTGTGTTACCTTCGGTGCTTACACTGAACTCTGGCAAGAAAAGGCTTACATGGTTTTGACAGTCGTTGCCAATTACCTGGTACCGCTTGCTGTGATGCTCGTCTCTTACTTCCTGATCGTCATCAAAATCATTCAGAATACTTCTTCATTTCAAACAGGTTTGTGGTACATTGTACATTTGTGGTACATTGTACATTTGTGGTACATTGTACATTTGTGGTACATTGTACATTTGTGGTACATTGTACATTTGTGGTACATTGTACATTTGTGGTACATTGTACATTTGTGGTACATTGTACATTTGTGGTACGTTGTACATTGGTTTACATTAATTTAACCGTTTCCGCATTTTTATGGTTATTTCTTTATCGCCATTTTATGTCGATCGTTATTATACAGTCCTATATTATCACTAATTTTTGTTTTGCTTTTACAGTTTTATAGCAGTTTATAGCAGTCTATCTTTTATGCTAGGTCGATATCATGGCGAAAAGTATATTTTACGGCTAAATCATCGGAAACTATATAAACAAGTGTTTTACATCATAGTTTGAAGTTATTAACACTATTATTATTGTATTATTTTTGCTGGTGCCTGAGATTGTACTATTGCACCAACCTGTGAATTCTACTTTCATTGATTGGACCAACAAGAACAAGACATAACATCGAATTATCAAATAGGACAGGTCAAGAAGAGAGACAATGATTGACTTTGTAAATATTTGTAAAGAGTTTTTCTTTCTTTTTTTTTGTATTTGTAAGGGTGGGTTGTGGTGACAAAAATATTTTAATTAAGAAAAACATGTAGTTTTTGTTTATTAAGTCTTCCATTTAGTAGCTGACCGAAGTAAATGGCAATAAATAATATCTTTTATACTAAAATCGGTCAGCATAAGATTGCGGTAAAGTAGCAATCATACAAAAGTGAAACAATGACATCAATGAAAACATTTGAAAAATGATTTAAAACAGGACAAGAAGAAAAAGAATCATTGATTTTTTAAATGTTTTTCATGGCAAAATCATATCGTCATAATATATCATATAGTTCATAAAGATGTATCATATTGTTCATTATCAGTTTTCTATAATTAAAGAAATCTCATAAAATCATGTTTTCATACAATTGTTTGTATAAAAATCAATAGAAATTGTATACGCCTGTGATAATGATGGCGAAAACCTTCAGTGTCATAGTGAATATAAGTATCCTTTGTTTAGTATTGGCCGGGATAATTTTCATACGATACGATTTTCATACGATACGATTTTCATACGATACGATTTTCATACGATACGATTTTCATACGATACGATTTTCATACGATACGATTTTTATACGATACGATTTTCATACGATACGATTTTCATACGATACGATTTTCATACGATACGATTTTCATACGATACGATTTTCATACGATACGATTTTCATACGATACGATTTTCATACGATACGATTTTCATACGATACGATTTTCATACGATACGATTTTCATACGATACGATTTTCATACGATACGATTTTCATACGATACGATTTTTATACGATACGATTTTCATACGATACGATTTTCATACGATACGATTTTCATACGATACGATTTTCATACGATACGATTTTCATACGATACGATTTCGCAATGAAATTTTCTTTCGTTTAATAGTTGCCGAGATATTATCACGATACGATTTCGCCATGAAATGTTTTCTTTAGTTTATCAACACAACACAACGCAACGCAACACAACACAACACAACACAACACAACACAACACAACACAACACAACACAACACAACACAACACAACACAACACAACACAACACAACACAACACAACACAACACAACACAACACAACACAACACAACACAACACAACACAACACAACACAACACAACACAACACAACACAACACAACACAACACAACACAACACAACACAACACAACACAACACAACACAACACAACACAACACAACACAACACAACACAACACAACACAACACAACACAACACAACACAACACAACACAACACAACACAACACAATACAATACAATACAATACAATACATCTGTACTAATCAAAACTAATGGCCGGCATATTATTTTTTAACGTGACAGAAGTTAGCATCGCTGCTGGTTGCCTCAATTGGTTGTCATTTCGAAAAAAAAATTTTTTGTAAGCATGAGACAATTGACTTCCATCTGTTGAGAGGAAGTTGGGTGAACTCGCACATCCCTACGTTTTGTAAACATAGCACGCAAACACGTTTTAATTAGCAAATCAAGACGACGAACAATTAGCAAATACCGACCAAAATGAACTGTAACAAGAACAACAACGTTTTGCTTGTTTGTTGTTATTTATTAACGTCCTTGTCATTTATTCAGCGTTTAAGTCGAAAGTTAGATGATCCCGGATGTACTGCAACATCGGGCTAACTCGCAGAGAAGTCTGAGCAAGCTTGAAATTTTCTGCCTTTTCCAAATCAATAATTATTCTCAGTTTCGACTGCTACTTTCGCTAGCAGTTCGAGATTAAAAGTTTAGATTAATTGTATAAATAGAAGATATGGGAGTTAGAAAGCAGACTGCTTAAAATCATCTTTACGTGTAAAAAGCAACGTTTTGCGGTAAGGTGTATACATAAACTATTTTTCGTGCACATTACATCATCTGTTCAATCCTATGTCAGGTTTAAAATGAAGTTAATGAAGAGCATTTTAAAAATTGATCGGTACATTAGAAGAAGCTGGCGTTACTTGAAGTAATTTATGTAATTTATGAACAAATTTATTTATCAAAAGCGATCATTTTTAAATGACCACAAAAGAAAATAAGTAGACTTATCCTTGGTACATTTACAGCAAATGGCAGAGCCGCATTGAAGCTGTAACTGTAGAGTATATAAGTAGGTATATTCAAAATGCTGTTAATCCTTATGGAGTTTGAAAGTTGAAAGTATTAATCTGTACGAACCAGTTTAACAAGCAAGTAAACAACTAGTTTTGAATAAATTCAACAACAATTGTGCATTGGTTTTTATCAACGTACACATTTTTACAAATAATAATTCAAATAGACGCTTACGTTTTGGTTTTAAAAATTTCAAAACTTGTCAAAAATGTTCAGCAGTTAGGGCCTTCACACTTTAAATTTTTCATGAGATACGAAAACCTTATCAAAATAATGACAACGAAATTATCCGGATGGATTGGCTCTCAAGATAGTGGTGAGTCACAAGTTGTTAGACGTAATGAAATGTAGCGTCATGTCAACCCATGCTAAGCAAAAAACTGAATTCAGTCTGAAACATTTTTTTTGGAATTTTTACTTTTGTCTTTTGCTATAAATTTTGTTTCAAATGTTTGCTCAACTTTTTATTCTTTTTTAAAATTTCTACATCATCTAATGTTTATTTTTAATCTAGATTACAGGAAGCGATATTTTCAACGTAAACATGCCATAAAATAAGTGAAAACCCGTAACGCGGAGTGACAGCAACATTTTTATATTTAAAAAAAAATTAAATAGAAAAATAAAGTTCCATAAAACTTTTTCAAATATTTTATATTTTTAGACTAGTGTTTAAATTGTTTAAATTAAATTATTTTTCGTTTTATTAACAAATAATTTGATAATAAATGATTTTTTATATAAAATAGTTCAAATGTCAACACAATTTGTTTTTATATTTGTTTTTTTAAATAAATAAAAAAAAAATAAAAAAAAAAAATAAAAAAATAAACAAATAAATAAATAAATAAATAAATAAATAAATAAATAAATAAATAAATAAATAAATAAATAAATAAATAAATAAATAAATAAATAAATAAATAAATAAATAAATAAATAAATAAATAAATAAATAAATAAATAAATAAATAAATAAATAAATAAATAAATAAATAAATAAATAAATAAATAAATAAATAAATAAATAAATAAATAAATAAATAAATAAATAAATAAATAAATAAATAAATAAATAAATAAATAAATAAATAAATAAATAAATAAATAAATAAATAAATAAATAAATAAATAAATAAATAAATAAATAAATAAATAAATAAATAAATAAATAAATAGTTATAAATAAAAAAAATTTTTTGTAGTCTAGCTCTGTTGCTCTATCATTTTTTTGCATTAAATGTTGCTACTTGTTCATGTAAACGGCTGATAGCCCTTTGACCTCGTCTGAAATAAATAAATAATAAATAAAATAAAATAAAGTAATAAATAAATAAATAAACAAATGAAAACATAAATAAATAAATATTTAATTAAATAAATAAACAAACAAAATAATAAATAAATAAATACAATTAAATGACCACGCTTAAACTCAAATGCTCATTCCATGTCCAAAGAACCCAATCATGAGTCTCCCTGCTAGATGAATATCAAATGTTTCATCCGCAATTTTTTTCCAGTCGCTAATTACCCTTTTCCTTGAAGGGCACAATCAAATTATGAAAGGTCAGATAAAATGTGAACTTTGCTGAACTGAAACAGCCCCAGGCAAAAACAAATTACGTATTTTCTGTCCTCAAACGTCATCAGATATAAAAACATTAAACTTTTCTACTTGAACGAGTTCCTAATTACTAATTATGGTAAAAACAAAAATGAGGTTTCATTAAGTTCAACTGACGTATCACGACAACAGTGACATGTCTAATTTGATTAAAAATTTCGGGGGAAGGGGCAGGCAGGGGTCGATCTTTTGTGTTTGGGGGCTCAGAATAATTTGGTACCGTTGATAGAAAATTGTAACAAAACAATATTAATTTAAATAAAATAATATAAAAGTTTAAAAAATCATGACTAACAACAAAACAAAAAAAACAGTTTTTTTGTAAATCCATAATTAGTTCCATCTGTTTTTGTAGAAGATAGATAACACAATTTTTAACTAAAAAGTGAACAATTTTTTTTTCAAATAAATTTCTAAATTTAATAGAGTCATTTGTAATAAAGAGCGAGTATATATTTCAAGATTCAGCTCGATAGGATGACGGGAAGTTTGATAATCTTCACTTCTAAGATTTGTTCACAAGCAAGAAAATAAGCAATATTAGGGGTTTAAAATAGTAAACCTTTTAAAGTTAATATCTATTTATCTCCAATTTTGATTTTTTATAATATAATTCAAAACATTTCTGCGCCCACAAACAAAACTCACATGAGTTAATATTTGAATTAATAAAAAAAAAACATTTTAATTTATTAATATAATATACAACCGTTAAAAAAATTTGCTTTGATTTTCTTCACAATGGTTTTGCACTTTGCAAAATAATTTTAAATTAAATTAATTAATCAGAAATGCAAAATGTTGTAGTTTCTAAACTTTAGAAATAAATGGCCACCAGTCTAAACACCGAATGTCAAGCCGATCCCCTTTTATGGCGACATGCAAACTGTCATCTAATTTCAATTAAAATATTTCAAGCCTATGGCACAAAGTCAGACAACTTCTAAAAGTGCATCTTCAAGCTTATACTGTCAAAAACAGATTTTGAGCTGGTGATGGTCCCCAGAAGGCGGTTTTAAAGTTTCGAACATGGAGTAATCGGGGTCATCAGTGGAGTTCTTGTGGAACACTTTACTGCAGTTGTTTTAAAATATCCGTCACAACCAATCGCGTTCTTGTCTATTTATTGCCGTGTTTACTACTACAGTATTACAAGTTTTAAAAATGCACTTAATTTCAAGAGTTGAAAAAATTCAAAGTTCTGCGCTATAAGAAATTTGATCTCAAACAAGTTTTTTTTTTGTTTTCTTCGAACTTCTTAAAGATGTCGGTCGAGATAAGAACGGAAGGAGTGTCGACCAGGCGAGGAGACAAATGTTTCACAGGGCAAAGGTCAGGTCAATCCGAATGACCGCACTCATCGTCGTCGTCTTCATCATTTGCTGGACGCCTTATCAAGTAGTTGACTTTTTTTTCAATTTCAACTTTTTTTTTTAATTATCACATTTTCTCGGCTTATATAGGTTTTTAATTTTGTTTTTTTTTTAGAGTAAGAGCACTCTAGAATTATAAGTAGATTTTTGGACGAAAATTTTGTATTTTTTAAATTGAGGATTATAACATGGAGGCGAACGAATTTTGTTTCTAAGAAATGAGCGATTTAAAACGCTTAAGAGTTGATGATGATAGATACTTGCAATAATAACGGTAATAGTAATAAAGATATTAATAATTTTGTTTACAAAAATTACTATAATCTGTTTTGATATAAAGATTAAGTTGATGCTTAGATAAACAGTAAACTTTTATAATATCGATTCTATATAACGCAAAAAAAATTAAAAGCGGAGGAAAACCAATATCTTCGTTTATTATTGTTTGTATATTTGTTCTCACGAGGACAACTTAATGTAAGAAATTGACTTTTTTCTATCCCGAATGTTCTACCATGCGTTTTTCAACTCGCCAGTAAAAGTAATAATAACGTTTTTCTCAAGAGCAGAGGTGCGGAGTGCTGTGAAATCTAGTTGACAGTTGACACAATCTTGACACTCAGCCTACGATAATGAAAGCCGCCCTGATTACACATAACCCTTTACCACATTGCGATGCCATTTTGCATTATTATTTTCATGCCTTATAATGAACTTAACACTGCCAAATGACACCACTATGCACCTCTCTGTGATAGTTTATAATAAAGAAAAATTATAATTATATATTTTACCTTGAATGTGCAACCTAATAGCCATAGAAAAAAAATAGTTTTTAACTAAAAAGCTGATTTTTTATTCATGCCTTAGCGGAGTAACTAACTAACATAGCAAGTTTTAAGACACAGGAATTGATTCAAAATGTGTTGAAATACACGCAGGTGAACGTCATACTGAACCTGCTGGAATGGACAACAGCTGAGAGTAGCGTCTACACAGAGTGGATCTTCTGCTTCGGAATGACCAACTCCATGTTCAATCCCATTATTTACGGAGCATTCCACTTTTCAAGGAGAAGGAGAGTGAAGAACTTCGTTAGTATTGTCGTTGATCGGATTAATTAATTAGTATAAAACTATTTTGCAGGGATGGCACAACGAGTTAGCGTTTATTTGCATAGAAATTAATTTTAATTTTGTTTATTCACTCAACATACGTGGACTCAATAACGTGAACACTCAGTAATCTGAAATATGGAACTCAATATAGATACGCATATACATAGAATGTCATGGTCTTGCTTGCGACCTCTTAAACCTTGTGATAAAGGTGGAGGAAAATTAGATACACATCAAATTATGATTTACAGCAATGAATACCTTGATATTTCTAGCAAACTGTTATTTATGTCATAAAAGCTTTCAGTGTACACGACTATAAACTATGATAAATAAATGTTTAATTCAAACAAACTGTAAAGCCAAACGACCTGATGCTGCCACAGTCTACACAGTAGGTACAACTAATTAATTAATTTTAATCTGTGGATGACAGATTGATTTAAAATTTATTATTCTATTAATTATTAATTATTATTAAAAGTTATTAATTTATTATTATTTATTAATATTGAAATTTAAAAGTCAGCAATTGCATTAAATTACATCTTAAAACGACCAATCATCTATCTATTAATTGGTGATCTTTTCATTGTAATTGTTAGCTTCTTTTATCGTCAGAAAACAGTTTTCGCTGTTCGTGTGAAATCTTCATGCTATCTGGCAGACCACACCCTACCCCTGCAGACCACACCCCCTGCAGACCACACCCTCTGCAGACCACATCCCCTGCAGACCACACCCTCTTGCATTCTCACCGTAGGCTCTTATTATTGTTGACCTATAAGAGGTCATTGCCCTCGTCCGAAACTAAATAAATACTTCTTAAATATACAGCTATGCTACTACCCGACATGGGGTGTTCGTGAATCCTTAAAATAAATTTGGATTTAACTTATTTAGCTTGTTTGATTTAATTAAATTGAGAACTAGTTTCTGACGTTTTTGGAGAACTAGAAAATTTAATAAAAAAAATTCTTCAGGAGAACGTGATCACGTGGTATCCAGCTGATTTTTTATTGGTTGAAGAGGTTTATGGATGAAGCCGGAAGCAATTCGGATTTAAGGTTTTCGTTTTTTTAAAATAAAACTCTCTGAAGATGGCGGGTTGTAGCAAAATGTTTTCAGATCTTTATTTATGCTTGTTATTTTCCATTCAAACCTTTTGCCGTTGGGAAAAAAACAGAAAAAACGGAAAAAACATGAAAAGATAGAACAAGATCAACCAAGGTAAAAAACAACCAGGTTTTGATGTGATGGTGCAAGTAGTTTGCGCAGATTTGTCTCGTTCCATCGTTCCTTGAAATAAAGAATTTTAGGAATTTTGATAAACTGATTAGATAAGATTATTACAGTTCTATTTATTAGCTGTTAAATTAGGGGAAAGCTGCGGTGGTGCTTGAATAAAGCGCTCGTGTAATAAATAATGCGTTTGACTGATTTGAAGCCGTCGTAAAGGATCGAGGTTCGAATCTTCTCGTCGTCTAAAATCATCCCCTTCTACAAGAAATCAACGAATGATGTCATTCTCTGTGGCACGTGCAGAGGAGTACGAAAGAGTGCATAGGAGTGCGAAGGAGTGCAGTAAAGTGCGAAGAAGTGCAGAAGAGTGTGAACAAGTGCGGAGGCGTGCGAAAGAGTGCAGAAGAGTGCAAAGGAGTGCAGAATAGTGTGAATGAGTGCGGAGGAGTGTGAATGAGTGTTTATGAGGGCGGAGGAGTGCATAGGAGTGCAGAAGACCAGCGATAGAGTTTTATGGCAGGCACTCGGAAAAATACAAATTATATTACGATGTGGCATAAAGCGCATAAATTTGACGGCGAAATCTATTTATTACTATTTAAATTTAATTTAAACAAGCTAGTATAAATAAAATTTCTCAGCCAGATTTTTGTTTGAGTTTCAGTTTTTATTGAAAACATTTTTTTTCGTTAATAAAATTTCTCTATTTCCGCAGAAGTGAAAAAAATGTTTTTTTTTCGCATTCGATTTTCTCGACTCAAATTTTCTTTCTACAATAATAATAATAATAGGAATATAATAATTGTTATAACAAGAAAAGAAACCAACTTTATTGGACGCAGATGCACTTTTATGGCAATTTTCTGGTTTTTCAAGGCCTGCTTTTTCGAAGTTAATTTCTAATAAAAAAATACAAATTACAAATTTTATTTTTCATTAATCCGTCCTGTGCAGTGAGATACATTTTCATTGTTTCACTAATAGTGACAAGTTGACAAGCAAGTTGACAAGTAAGGCTTAAATATTTCAGCTAAATATCAAACCACGTCATCCACATTCCACTCTCTCTCTCTCCCTCTCTCTCTCTCTCTCTCTCTCTCTCTCTCTCTCTCTTCTCTCTCTCTCTCTCTCTCTCTCTCTCTCTCTCTCTCTTCGTGGACTAAAAATCTATGGATTAAAGCAGCGTTTTAATATTGTCAGAATAAATTTTATTTAATTTTTTTCTTTTTTCGCATTTTTTTTGCAAATCTATCTATCGGTGTTTGTGAAGGTGCCGTCTGAGCTACGCATTAGGGACCGAGGTCACATTCCTACCTGAAAACTTGTCTTGAAAGATTCTGAGCAGATCAAATTCGTTGGACAACAATAGTTTCATAAATATCTTCACCTGCTTAACACATCTTTTTTTGAATACACATTAACTTATAAAGAAAAAAAATCATTTTAAATATCATTCAAAAATTACTACCCACTCGTACATCTACGTCTCTTGGGCAAAACATTTTGCCGCTCAACTTTACTATTTTTTCCCACTGTTTAAAGTATAAAATAATAGGCGAGAAAATGTCAGCACACTGGCGCCAATAACATAAACGCCAGCACAGTAGCAAACTGGCGCCAGCACACAAAACATCAGCACAGAGGAGTCACCAACAGTATGGGAAAATTTTTTCTCCAGAGAATTGTGATGCAGCTGAGCAAATGTAAAATCGGCGCTATAAAAATTAGTGATTTATTTCAAGTTTGAGACAAAATCGCTTGTGCTGTTTTCTTAAAGGTTTTATTTGCTTGTGGTTTGTTTACATTTGCAATGCAAAGGATAGCATAGGATATATTACTCAGAGATGTATGGTTAAACAATCGTGATAACAAAAATTTTTTTTAATAATAAAATGTTATAATTATTACTAATAATTAATAGTAAAATATAATATTTATTACTAATATTTAACGAAAAAATATAATAATTATTACTAATATTTAATACTAAAATTTAACAGTTAATACTAATATTTAATAACAAAATATAATTTTTTACTAACATTTAATAATAAAATATAATAATTATTACTAACATTTAATAATAAAATGTAATAATTTTTAGTAATTAAACGTAATAATTTTTAGTAATAAAACATAATAATTATTACTAATATTTAATAGGAAAATATAATAATTGTCATGAATTTAATAATAAGATATTATAATTATTACTAATATTTAATAATAAAATATAACAATTACTACTAATATTTATTAATAAATATAGTAATTTCCAATAAAAAAATATGATAATTATTGCTAATGTTTAACAATAAAATATAATTTTCAATAATAAAACATAATAATTGTTACTAATATTCATTAACAAAATTAATAGTAAGTAAGAAATTATACAGCTTCCGGAAATGAGTTTTAAAGCACCTGCGGCCCTTAAGAAATTATTTTGTTCGTCAGTCAGGAAGCCATTCAAGAAAGAGAATCTGTTTTATCACTCCATCATGGTACCAGGTGGGCCAGGTATTTATTGACTGAGAATGTAATGGAGAGCATCCGAGAGTGTTGGATACATATGCTCAAAAATTCAATTTCGTGTCAACGTTTGATACATTTTCGACAATCCGATTCATTTCGGCATTGAATAAATTTGCAAAAATTCAATTTATTTCGACATTAAATGAATTTGCAACAATTCAGTTCATCTCGACATTTAACGAATTTGCAACAATTCAGTTCATCTAAACATTAAATCAATTTGCAGCAACTGAATTCGTCTCAACATTTAACGAATTTGCAACAATTCAGTTCATCTCAACATTAAATGAATTTGCGACAATTTAATTCCTCTTAACGTTTAATGAATTTGCTGCAACTGAATTTGTCTCAACATTTAACGAACTTGCAACAATTCATTTCATCTCAACATTCAATGAATTTGCACCAATTCATCCTATATCAATATCGAGAGAAACCAAAACATTCTTTCAAAACAAAATCAACATCTCGACAATGAAAAAATTGAAGAAATTTTTTTTCCAGAAATAAAACGCGTGTTTACCAAGCAATTTATTCTAGGAAAATTTGTCAATGCAACTTTACCGATATTGACCATTTAGCCACGTCCAGTTTTTGAGAAACTTCAAACTTTTGTCACTAGCACTACAAAATTTCTTCTTGTGTTTGAGATATTTAAAACATAAAACATAAAAAAGGTTTATCAACAAATAGTTTTTGTCAACATATGTAATGTTTTTAACTTAGAGTTCTTTGCTACCTTCGTTTGCATCATGTTGTCTCAAATTTGTGCATTTTTAATTTAATAAAAACTTGCGGAAATGCTGCCAAAATAAAGCATCTCACTACTTGTTGAAGGTTTTAAAAAGTGAATCTAAAACTAATTACAATAGGAAGAGATGTTAATGGAGTTGTGCATATCAGCATAAATGAATGAAATGTTTGTAAAAATTTGTTTTTTAATAGTATTTTTTGAGTCTAATAATGGAAGGCCGCAGTTCAATTGTTTGGGGCTTGTGGGCAAATTTGAAGTGATAATGATGACGATGGTGGAGAAACGACTATAAAGAACGGCCTGTGCACACGAGCAACAAAGTTGAAAAATAAATTACATACACACACACATACATACATACATACATACATACATACATACATACATACATGCATGCATGCATGCCTGCATAATAAAATGTAATAATTACATACATACATACATACATATATACATACATACATACATACATACATACATACATACATACATACATACATACATACATACATACATACATACATACATACATACATACATACATACATACATACATACATACATACATACATACATACATACATACATACATACATACATACATACATACATACATACATACATACATACATACATACATACATACATACATACATACATACATACATACATACATACATACATACATACATACATAGTAATACATACACACACACATTCACACAAACTCAGTAATACAGACATTTTTAGGCCTTTTTAGTTCATGGGCAACATTGCAGTCATGATCTTAATTCTCCTATGCAAACATCAAAGAGGAAGTTCTCGGAAAAAATGAAACTTCATATAATAACACAAATTTTGCTCGTTTTATCAAAAAATTATTTTTAAAAGAATGTTGAAATAAAAGTTTTTTTCATATTTAAACCTTAAATTTTCGTTAAATAAACGTCTATTTTGTCGCATTATTACAGTTAAGTGACAGTTTCTTGAAAAATTCTTTATCCGAGCTTGTAAAGCGTTATTACAGTTAAGTGACAGTTTCTTGAAAAATTCTTTATCCGAGCTTGTAAAGCGTTTCATATTTAACTCAAAAATACAAATAATAATAGTAAAATATAATAAATATAATAATAAAAATAATATAATTATTATAATTCTACAAAATCGGTTAGTTTTATTATAAGAAAAACAATTTTAATCTTCACGGAGTTGAAAAAAAATGTTGAAGTCATAAAAATTTTAAAAATACTAAAAAATAGCTCGTCAAAAAAGACGGATTTTCTTAAATATCATTATATATTATTTTGCTTCATACAATGTCATTGAAAGAATGCATAACGGGGAAACTAGAACAAAATTCAATCCAAGAGTTTAGTCCGTTATTATTATCTAATAAGTAATAAAAATTGTTTTGTTGGTTTACCTTTTGAAATAATTATAAATTATACCCATAGAATTATTCTGCAAAACGGTCTGCATTATTTGGTCGCGCATTTTACACAACAAAACGTGAGGATAATGTTCATATAAATAAACCTTTTTATTCATTAATATAGATGCAAATAAATCTATGTGTGCATTAATATATATATATATATGTGTGTACAAATAAACTTATTTGTGGACAGGGAATAAACGTTCTTCTCATTTTCCGATCTCCGCTTCGTAATTAATCACGAAAAACGGAAGTAGCAATTGCGTTACCAGCCTGCGAAATATTCATAACTCCAGATATTTGTAATATAAAATCACACGAATGTCACGATCTTCTGATGGAAAAAGTGTTTGGTTTTATTTCATCCACAACTCCGAAGCACTCCACAGAGCGAATAAGAAAATGTAGAAGTTTTATGTTGTCTCATTTGTAGATGTAGCGGTGGAATTGTATAGTGGGAGGAAAGATTTTTTTATTGTGGTATCGCGTGTGTGTGTGATGTGCTCAAATGTAGAGTATAATTCTATTTCTACGTTCTCTTTTTTTGAAATTTTATACGCTTTTCTTTGCTCCACATGCCCGTTGAATTCCGCGAAAAATATTTTTAATAACATTTTGACCAACTTCTCACTATAATTTTTCAATCTGAAAATTGAAATATGGTAGTGGATACCTTAAAAATATTAATTAGAAGAAAAAAAAAAATTACACTTTAATTTAGTAATAATCGTTATATGTACTTCGCTGGCAAAAGTTTCATTACAGCCGATAGACTAAAAACTAAAAAGTAGCAAAAAAATTAATTAAAAAAATTAAACTAAAAGATATAAAATTCTCTAAAAAGAAGCAAAATAAATAATTAACATAATAGCGTTGTCGTTTTCATTTGCACTCATACAATCGCAACAATTGCTTCCCACGCTTTTATAATTATAATTTACTAGCGGGATTACCCGACGTTGCCGGGGGTTTTTAGAGATTTTTCAATATTTTCTCTCTCGCTTTTTTTCTCTCAATCCAGTTTCTATCCCCGCTTTCTCTTTCGCTCGGTATCCTGTTTTTTCTCGCTTTCCCACTTTATCTTCCTTTTCCGCTTGCTCTTCCGAACCCAGTCGCTTTCCCTTGAGAGCAGGCCATTTAGTCGCTGCCAGCTAGTCGCCGCCCAACTAGTCGCCGCCCAACTAGTCGCCAGCCCAAATAGTCACCAGCCCAACTAGTTGCCACCCAACTAGTCGCCAGCCCAATTAGTCACCGCCCAGCTAGTCGCCGCCCAAATAGTCACCAGTCCAACTAGTCACCGCCCAACTTGTCGCCAACCCAACTAGTCGCCGGCAAATTAGTTGCCGGCCCAACTAGTCGCCGCCCAATTAGTCACCAAGTTGCTAAAAAAAATTTTTAGAACATTTTTGGAAATTTATTTATGTAAACATTTATATAATTGTATTTAATTTGTTTTTGTTTTAAAAAAAATATAATTATTTTTTTTTCTAAATTGTTGCAAACTTTAATAAAATGTATTGCCATAAAAAACAAGCCCATGTTTAAAATTTCAGCTCGATTGGATAACGGAAAGTTGTTTGCAAACATTAAATCAAGCAAATACGGCGATAAAATTAATATAAGAGATTTAAAAAAATAAAATACAATTAAATAAATGTTTGTAATGAATGAAAATATAAGACGTAAAAAAAAACTTGGTTTTCGACAATTTACTTATTCATTAGTTAAATTTTGTTACATTACTTTTATGTTATATACCAATATTGTCTGAATTCACTTTTAGTTGTTTCTGTAAAAATCTAAAACAAATACTCAAAGCATCAATATTTTTATAAAATATTTTTCTGTGTACGTTTGTGCGCAGATCCAACTTATTCGCGCATGCAAGTTGGCCTGGCGACAAACTGGGAAGCGACTACCGTAAAACGGGGTGACTTTGCCCGTGCGGGTGACTTTGGCCCAGCCTTTAAACGCATAAAAATATATTAAAAAAAATTTTTTTTTAAACTTTCGCTAGGTCACGCCATACATCACTACTATGCACACCTTTTTAGCATAATTGTTCATAGAAATATAATTTGTACTTTAAAATATAGGTTGATTTATTTTGGGCCAAAGTCACCCGCACGGGCAAAGTCACCCCGTTTTACGGTACCTTGGGACCCATTAGTTAAACGTCAAATAATTAGCCGGCGACTAAATGACCAGCGACTATTTGGCCCACGACTAGTTGGGCGGCGACTAGTTGGGCGGCTACTAGTAGTGCGGCGACTAGTTGGCCCGGCTACTAGCTGGACAGCGACTAGTTGACACGGCGACTAGTTGGGCGGCGACTAGTAGTGCGGCGACTAGTAGTGCGGCGACTAGTTGGCCCGGCGACTGGCTGGACAGCGACTAGTTGACACGGCGACTAGTTGGCCTGGCGACTAGATGGCCAGCTACTAGTTGGCAGCGACTAGTTGGCCAGCGACTTATTGGCAGTGACTAGTTGGCCAGCGACTAGTTGGCAGCGCTAGTTGGCCAGCGACAAGTTGGCAACGACTAGTTGGCAGCGACTAGTTGGGCGGCGACTAGCCGGGCGGCGACTAGTTGGCCTGTACCCCTTTCCCGCTCGTTTTCCGGTTCCGAAACACTCTCCTGCTCCCACTTGCTCTCTCGTTCCCGCTGGCTCTTCCGTTTCCGCTTGCTCTCCCGCTCCCGGACTCTCTCCCCGTTCCCGCTTCTGCTGCTTTTCTTTCTTATTTTTGCCCATAAAACGTAAAATAGATTTGATAAAAGTTGCTAAAAACCTTCAAACTTTGTTACGTGATCAATATTTAAATTTTGTTTCGTAATAACCTTTCATGCTCGTACAAAGATACTTTTGTCCTAGAAAGTTTTTAGTCATGAAAAGTTTTTTTTTAAATAATTTGAAACTTTATTTTATAATGCTCTTCCAAACTATAAAATGTCCACGGACATCCGGACTAGTGAAACTTAATAAAAGCTAATGAAAAAGTTTTTTGGTCAACGAAGAAAATCGTGCAAACAGTTGAAGTTGAAAAATTTTTTTTGCATTCTTTAGATTTGAAAAAGTTTTTGTTTCGATAAAAATTTTTGCCGGAAAATATTCAAACAACCGGATTTGTTGATGCTGGCATGTTTTAAAAAATATATTCCAGATTATTTTTCCATTATTTTGATTCTCTCTCCTTTTTTTCTCTCTATCTCTCTCTTTCTCTCTTTTTCTTTCTCTCTCTTTCTTTCGCTCTCCTTCTTTTGCTCTCCTTCTTTCTCTCTCTATCTCTTTTTTAGCATATTTTTTAATGTATCATGTGTTACATATTCCTAATTCAGGCAAACATAAATACGAAATATACACTTACACGTTCATATGCACTAGTTTATCTTGATGGAAAGCTTATGAAATTGCATGCGATCTATTCGTCATTCGTCCGATGATATTTCGAGTTAATGTACAGTTTACGTGTCGCAAATTCAAAATAATTCGGTAAAAAATTGTGCTGAACTACTCCAGGACCAGGTGTTTGCCTTAAGTACAACTTGTTTGTGTGTGCGTGCGTGTGTGTGTAAGTGAATGAGTGTGTGTGTGTGTGTGTGTGTGTGTGTGTGTGTGTGTGTGTGTGTGTGTGTGTGTGTGTGTGTGTGTGTGTGTGTGTGTGTGTGTGTGTGTGTGTGTGTGTGTGTGTGTGTGTGTGTGTGTGTGTGTGTGTGTGTGTGTGTGTGTGTGTGTGTGTGTG
This sequence comes from Erpobdella octoculata, assembly GCA_963978895.1. Classification (NCBI taxonomy): domain Eukaryota; kingdom Metazoa; phylum Annelida; class Clitellata; order Hirudinida; family Erpobdellidae; genus Erpobdella; species Erpobdella octoculata. The sequence continues at coordinate 2,844,715 of OZ022246.1, forward strand.
TGTGTGTGTGTGTGTGTGTGTGTGTGTGTGTGTGTGTGTGTGTGTGTGTGTGTGTGTGTGTGTGTGTGAGGATGTTTGTATCTTTATGATGTGCGAGTTATATTTTTGTTTTAAGCAAGTGTTGCACAAATAGCAGTTTATTCGTTTTGTTAAAACAAATAACGCTTAAACTTGAAAATGAACACTTTCAGATGACGAGTCGACTTGAAACACACATGTGAGACCAACTGACAGCTTCATCACATATGAGATCAACTGGTAGCTTCGTCACATATGAGATCAAAGCCAGCATGCGACAACACTTCGTTACAAGCTGCACTTGAAGACACCAACATTGTTTTTTTAAAGCAAAATTAGCGATATTTTTGTTTAAATAATACTGAGTTTCAGTTTTTTGTATACTTCTGTAACCGTCAATAAAATATCTTTAAAACGTTCGTGCGATTACTTACTACAATTATTAGTTTTCATAAAATCTTAACCATTTTGATATTTCTATTTAATCAATCAATCAATCAAAAAGACTTGTTTAAATGTATAGCGCTTTTTCGTAAATTTCGTATCAGGCACTCCTGATATTTGTTTCGAAGCGAATCTTTTAAAGATTATAATCAGGAGCAGCGCCAGGAATTTTGTTCTGGGGATCCAAAATTCCAAGGACAAGTTGAAGTATACCTATATATAAACAAAAAAACAGTGAATTATAAAAAACATTAAATCATCATCAAATTATACAGAATGTTTAGAAAAAAAACTGCTATAATATAGTTAAACTCCATGCAGCAGAAACATATGGGCTTATTAATTACAGTGACAGTACCCGTTAGATGGAAGGAAACAACTATTAACATTTGTACAAAATCAAGATTTGATTTTTCAGTCAAAATTAACATCGAATTTTTTAATCTGTCAGACCGCAAAGAAGCTTTGACTGCCAATTTCTAATTTCATGAAATTAACTTTACTGTGAGCTCGTTCACTTGAGGCTGATGTTACCGGTGAAGTTAATAAAATTATCAAAGCATACTAAAATTTGTAAGCTAAACTGTATTTCAGTTTCCCTATATTAGTTACTAGCTTCTGAAGCATTGTCGGGTAGCAGTTTCAGCCACTTCTTTATAGATTGCCTTATGCGGCATTATCAATTGGCCCTCTGCCACACAGATATCTGCATCCCGTTGAGCTACGGAAGCTCTGACAGCACTTTCAAAATATTCTTCAAATGGCACGACAAAAGAAATAAGCTTCAACACAGTTGTAATTCAGAGCAGTTGAACCTCGATTTCAAGGATGAAGCAAATGAGTCCAATACGGGAATAAAATATTGATTTTTATTTCGTTTTTAATATCTTCTGGCAAACTAGAAGTAAGTGCATACGGTGATGTAGTAAAAATAATCTATAGCAAAATCTTGCAAAGCTGATGGTTTCGCCATTTTTCTTATGTCACGGCGACCCAAAAGCGATATTTTTAGCTTTTCAAAGATTGAAACATCAGCATATATCTTTTCATAATCTTCAGCTTTTTTCACGCCTTTAACAGCTTCCACTAAAGTTTCAACAGCATTGGCAGCAGTCAAGTCAATAGCACTGGCTTGCAGTGCTTCCGACACAGCATTGGATAAAATAAACAAGTGCATTAAAATGCAGTCCAAGCACAAATTTTAAAAGTTTTCACTGCTGACAGTAAACCCAACGTTTACATACTTTGGATGTTGAGTAAATTAATGATGGCCGGAAAACACATGTTTACTATTCTCAAATTTTCACATCTAGCTGACCATCGTGATGAGGATAGTTTTGTTGTGGACGGCATAGTTTTATAACTTCTTTAAAACCGCCTTCTTTTCTTATTCACTTCGTGGATAATTTTTTAACTAGACTAGCACACATCAGCCTTAAACACGTGAGCAATGTGGCGGTGGTGGCTAAGCGGTAAAGCGTTCGCCTGTCGCCTCATAGGTCGGCGGTTCGAATCTCACTGGCGTCACCATCGTAGCTCCCTTAAGCAAGGAGTTTACACGCATTGCTCAGGTTGAATGTCTCGCGGGGTTAACAACTCCTTTCACTAACCTTATAAAAAAAAAAAAAAAAAAAAAAAAAAAAAAAAAATGACTTTATACCTAACTGATTAACCCAATGAGATTCAGGTCCCCCCGTAGTAAAAGAAAGTCCTCGGATTTGCAAAATTCCCACGGGTGGTACGGCAAAGCAAGTGGGAGCGAGAACAAGCGAGAAAGCAGTCGGGAGAGCGAGCGGGGAAGAGACAAGAAGCGGGAGAGCGAAAAAGAGAGCGACCGAAAGCGGAAGAGAAAGCGGAAACAAAATT